>CAXDID010000830.1:0-95544 GCA_963988835.1 Hexamita inflata | reverse complement strand
GTCCCAGATTTATAATAGTATTAACAATTCTTATTTGCATTTGAAATAATGGCCTAAAGAAGAACCGGCTCCAGAGTCTCCAGTTCTTCCAGCGATTGAAGAAATTCTAACATTCTAACGCTACGAAGTAATTCCAGAACAAGAAAATGCTGACAGAGAAATTGTTGTTCAGTGGTTCAAGTTCATAAATAAATTTGAAAGGATATGTTAATTCGGATGTTTAAATTTGGCTCCATTATATGTTAATAGTTCCACTTCCACTAATGAAAGGCACATTGAAACAAGTAGACGCAAGGTCGCAGTAATTATCCGCGAAAACCTTCATTTAGAATGATACATTCCCAAAAAGGGGGTGATATCCTGCTGTCTTGAATAATTTACTACTATATTACTTATGCTATGTATGATATTAGTTTGGTTGTTACATAATCATGTATTAAGACAACTGCTCGCTATTTTTTGAAATTTAGGTTATGCATATAAGCTTCGAGTTTCAAAAATAATTGAATCGTTCTAAAAACTGACAGAAGTCAAGTGACCGCCGCAATATAATAACTCACCTCACTGTAACCTCATTAAGAATACTAATGCTAAATTCATCGTTCCATACTCATCACATAAATCATGATAATCATTAATCAATTTCAGTAAATTTGAGAAGCTACAAAATTAGCTCGTTGACTAATACGGAAATAAATTATAACCATCTATTGTCTATTTTCTATCGCACAATAAGGTGTCACCATCGTTCCAGACAAAAATACAATAAGAAGGTTAATAACAGCAATCAATTCATTGCTAAAGTGGAATAACATTCACTTATATACATAAAAATATAAATGTCCACGCTCCAATATTTTCCACACCACAATAAATGCAACTCAAAATTCAATTTTTGTAATTATGAATTAATAGCTAAATGTGATCTCCATAAATATTATAATTGCTCTTTATTGTTTGTGCTTTGTTTTAGCCTAAGGGGAAAGAATGAAAACGATGAAATTTAAATATTTAAATTGACACCCTAATTTAGTGAAAATATTTGAAATATGATGCGAAAATTATATTTAGTAAATATAAGTGGTATAAATACTGTAAAATAGAGTTAAGGGAATAGCGACAAACTTTTTATTGTCATTTTGTGCAATTGTGACACACACTAGAAAAAATGATAGTCAAAAGTGCTCTTATCGTTTATTGTTGGATAGACATAGAAATAATGACTAGTTTAGCTGAGCTCTACACTGGTGGAAATCAACTCTTCAATATTTCAGCCATTTCACTTGTTGATAATCAAAACGTGCTTTAAATTTGGGTAAAATAAATTGACTACATTTAATGTGACTCCGGTTAATTTTTATACTAACTATATCGATGACGAATACTCGCACATTAGTGAAGCTACTCAACTTTTCGGAGTATGTAAAGTGCAATCTTCTGAAATGCGGACTTTGTCGCCCGAAATGAAATGTTTCTTCTTGCAGAACAATAAAGTTGAAGAAATTTACAAGTAGTATTACGATCTCAAAGTCAATTTCTAAAGAACTAAGAAAACTTTTATAAAAAATGTCAACAAACTCGATAAAAAGTACAAAATATTCAATATATTCTTCCAGCGCAATTGCAGCTTAGTTTTAGTTGTATAGTGTTTGAGATGATCAGTGAAACATTATATTAGTTTCTCTTTCATTTTTGTTGTAAAAGTAAAAGTTCGCTAAGATTGAATAACATAATGATATAATGTTCCAGCAATAAATGCCGTAGTCTCGGAACATGTCACAGATTTATAATAGTATTAACAATTCTTATTTGCATTTGAAATAATGGCCTAAAGAAGAACCGGCTCCAGAGTCTCCAGTTCTTCCAGCGATTGAAGAAATTCTAGCATTCTAACGCTACGAAGTACTCCCAGAACAAGAAAATGCTGACAGAGAAATTGTTGTTCAGTGGTTCTAAGTTCATAAATAAATTTGAAAGGATATGTTAATTCGGATGTTATAATTTAATAGATAATACAAAGTAATATATTTTTGAAACATATATAATCTATTTATTTCACTCCAAATATGATTTTAAATTATTTGAATGCGTTCTTAACATTGCGCAAATTTGTTTATAAACCGACATTTATTATTTTTTTGAAATATAGTATATAATATTTAAATTATTTGTATTTTTTCAATAATTCTATGTTTATTCAATTAATCTCTATATATTTATACGTGTGTATCATTCGCATGTGGTAAGCAGTCACTAGTTGTGTACAATTTATTTAAGTACACAGTGTGAGCACTGAAAACTGGTCCTAAAACTACTACTAATAATCTAAAGGTTAAGGTTGGTGAACCATCTATTTTTCTTAAAACAATAAAACATTATGTTACAATTTTGATATAAATGAAGAATTATATTTTAATATTTCCACTCCCGTACAATGTCATAAACAGAGTAAATTAACAAGCCCTAAGATATAACCGCCGCTGTGGATAACAATTCTGAAACTATAAATGCAGCTAAACTTGAGTCCGACACACTAAAGCAAGACAAGATCATAAACCGTCTCCGAGATTTTAATGTTGATACATTGATTTGGTACTTCGCGCTTCCAGCTATTGTTGCAAATGTAGTATCTGCAGTGACCAATATAGCGCAACAAAACTTGATGAAGAAGTTTATAGGTGACGTGGGCGTGGCTGCTCAAGGTATCGTTTAGCCTTTAGAGCTCATTTTAACGATGTACATTTCTGTCGGTCTTTCTGGGGGTCTCGTTTCCTTTGTGTCCCCAGCTCTGGGCAAGGGAGATTACTACACCGTGCAGAAGTATTTCATGCACTACATGATCTATCTCTTCGTAATAATGATAATAGTGCCTGTGTTTACACTTCCGTTTATGGGCAAGATTGTTATTTCGTTGGGCGCTGATGAGGGGACAGATATGTATAAATATGCGAAGCAGTATGGGTATGTGATCTTTTCGATTGGTACGATTGTGTACTCCATTAACTACGGTTTTGGTAACATCTTGCGTGCCACTTCCAGATCTCTATTCAACGCGATAAAGCAGATTTTCACTGCCTGCATCGAGTTTTTGATGGTGTATATCTTTTACACCTTTGTGGTTCAAAAGGGTCATGTGTAGACCTACACCAATGCCGCCGCCCCAGTGATAGCCAATTTCATCACCGGCTGCGCTGTTATAAGCCTTTTCATCCCCTTCAAGCGCCTGAACAGGACTTACAAGCTGAAGTTCCAGCATAAAGGGTGGAAGCCCTTCGACTTCTTGGCCATGGTTGAGATGCTCATCATTGCCATTCCGGATCTCCTAACTTAATTTTAAGGTCCTGTTGTTAAAATCGTTGGCAATAAGATTATAGCCAAGATCACTAAATCTTATGCCCAGAATAAATACCAAGTAGCCGTTCTCCAAATGGTAGCTAACCTCTCGGCTTTAGTCAACACCTCCAATTAATCCTTTGGCTTCGCCTTCGGCCCATCGTTCGGTTACGCCCTTGGTATGAAGAACTGGAACAGAGTGCGTGAGATAATGAGGAAAACCTTCTATTATCAAACGGGACTAAATCTCATATTGTGGATCATTATGAACGGAACCGTTTACTATTACTCGAACGCACTTATTCATGACTATTGGCCCATGGTAGACGACTGCACGTTCGGCTTCAGGTGCTTCAACGCCGTTATGCCACTGTTGACATGTTTCTTGTGCGTGAATGACATAAACCAAATGGAGCAGAAACCAATTAAAGCCACTTTAATTCAGTTCTCCAGAATGGTTTTAGTAATAGTCATGCAGCCGATAATCAGCTACAGCATAAACAACGTGAAGGGAATTTACTATGGGGTGCTCGTTGGAGACCTGGCCGCGTGCATCATCGGCATGATAAACTTCGTTGAAAGGTACATGATATACGGAAAACTCGAAAGAGGAGAAATCACCACGCAACAAGCAAGAATAGCTGAAGTCACCGGAGACATGAAGAGATGGTGGAGAAAATCAAGAAAAGAACAAGAGAAATCTAACGTCCAAACACGCGACATGACAGTCGCCGAAGAGCCCGTTCCAGCAGACATTGTATGAGAAATGAAACAAATCTATAAAATTATTTCCATAACTACTAAAATTTTCTAGAGAAACATAAATTAATGACAGATATTGGAAGTGAAATTACAGTTGAATTTGCTTTGATAAGCAATAATACACTGTTATACTAGAATATTATTTTTATAATTTTTAACTTCTTCCACTCTACCCCAGTCCAAAATTCTAAAGTACTAAATTAATACATCATTTTAAACTGTAATTATCGAAGACTTGGTGTCTCATAAACTTCGAGAGTATGATATATAATGGTAATGTGCCAACAAGATAAAGTTACAGCATAAGACTATATTTTTATATTCTTCCAAATACCCAAAGTTCATTGTTGTCGACTGAAATTTAACTAATTTCAATTTTATAAGCTGGAGTGAAAGGAGTACATGTTGCTTGACAATTTAATAAAATACTACGTAAAAATGAAATCAAATTGCTAAACAATCTAGCTGGAAGCGCGAAATACTTAATCAAAGAATCAACATCTCGGAGACGGTTTATGATCTTAAGTTTTTAGTTTCTAACAGCGATTAAATTGTAACTCATAGCGATTAAATTGTAATTTACTTCACTATTAGTTAAACCATCTAACACTATCTTTGAAAGTCGATACTCATTTGAGAAATGAAATATAATGCTTTAATATATCGATATAAATTCTATTAAATATCATAAAGATAAATTATGATTTTCTCTCATATATCGCTGAAGTCAAAAAAAGGAAATAGCGACTAATATGCTTGTTCCTCTTCCTTCACTTTGTCATTTTCCTCCTATTCTTTGAAAACAAAACACAAATCCAAGCTCTTGCTTTCATTCCTAGATGTTGTATATCTTACACTATTTTTTATTTGGTAGTTTACGTACTGGTATACAGTTTGATAGTGTAGATTCACGTCTATTTACGAGGTTCTGAGCTAGGCTATTACGAACTTAGTGACTTACTGAATAGAATCTGTGGAGCCTGCGTTTCTCACCAGATCCTTGATCTGCTATCTGAATGGGTCGATGGTGTCATAGAACTGCTTGCTCCAAGTGTTGTGATAGAAGTCGTGTACTTTCTTTGACGTGGTACCCAGTGCCAGCGACATGTCTTTCCAGAGGTCGAACTTCACCCCATCTTGGTGACGTAAAAACTCTTAATGAGCATCCAGTATATCTTTGCAGTAAACTCGGGTCTTAAGTTACATGATCTCCAGGAAGGCTTTTCCAAATAGCTTCTTAAAGCGATCTTCCATGTGTGGAGTGAGTGGGCGAAACGCAATAATAGTATGTACCTAAAAGATCATGTATCATAATATGAGATTTACCATCTTAGAATGAAAGATACAAACGTACATGCAAGATCTATTTGCATTTGAACAACCTTATTACATATAATTATTAATATTTTTACAAAAGTACCTGAATTGTTTATCTTTTAGTGTATTTTAGTGTTAAAAAATCTGAACACTGGACTGAAGCAATATTTAAAATTAAACTGGAAGTTATCGCGAATAAATAGGTTTGTGATTGTTTGTGATTTACCATCTGATAATATTAAAAATATTATTGCTGTTTAATCTATTTGTTGTAATTTATATTCACTTTACATTCATCCAATGCTACATCTCGATGATTAATTCATGTTCCAAGACACTTAGTAATAATTTTTGATAATAAATTGTTATTATTATATAATAATAACTTTATTAAGATACAATTATGAAAAAACTAGTGTCTGAATTTGGACATATGATTATATACTTTAATGTTAAAATATATATCGGCTCACTCTTTTGGTACATCTCAAAAACATCCACTCAATAATCAATTACTTCAATGTTAAAATTAATTGAATAATAGATCATTTTCAATTGATTTCTCAAATATGATAATTAATTATTAAATACATTATTATGTGGTGTAAATGATATATTATAATTAACTATAAAATAAATCTCTTAACTGTAACCTTATCATCAGTACTAAGGTTCAATTCAATCATTCCATCTTCATTCTTTATAAATCTTTATAATGTATGTATATAACTAGTTTTCAACTATAGTAATTATAATATAATTAATTATATGTAATTATAGTAATTATAGCCGAACCCGATGAATTACACAAATCGATGGAATGAATCCACAAAGTTACACAATTCGGGAGTGAATCCAATAAGTTACATAAATCTAAATATACGCAGCGATAAGTTACATAGGTGCACTAAATGTTACAGAGATGCCCTAGTAATTACATTGGTGCACGATAAATTACATCACTCCAATGTCCTGGAAACGCTTCAATACACACATTTGGAAATTTAGAACCACTCCCGTTCTTAAACTGCATTCTATAAATATCAAGTCTTCTTTAAACTCAATATCGATCACTTTTGGAGATTTCCATTTCTTCCATTTTTAAATTGGAATTATTATAAATTTCGACTGCAAACACTGTAAGTAATCATATTATAATTATCCACTTCAATATAATTATAGATATGAATGACAATTTGAGTTTATTAAAATATTTATCCGTTTTATGAACGAATTTATGTATTTTATTTTATAATAAATCAAATTATCAATAATAAATATATCACTATATAAATTTATGTATAATATTTTATATATTTTGTAATATTCTTGTAGTTGCGATATAATTTTCATCACAATACTATATTTTAGTTTATAATAAATGTTCTGGAAATTTCATGAATAATAAACTGTTTTTAACTTCATAATTTAAAGAATAGTAAATATTTGAAGTGGATAATTATAATATGATTACTTACAGTGTTTGCAGTCGAAATTTATAATAATTCCAATTTAAAAATGGAAGAAATGGAAATCTCCAAAAGTGATCGATATTGAGTTTAAAGAAGACTTGATATTTATAGAATGCAGTTTAAGAACGGGAGTGGTTCTAAATTTCCAAATGTGTGTATTGAAGCGTTTCCAGGACATTGGAGTGATGTAATTTATCGTGCACCAATGTAATTACTAGGGCATCTCTGTAACATTTAGTGCACCTATGTAATTTATCGCTGCGTATATTTAGATTTATGTAACTTATTGGATTCACTCCCGAATTGTGTAACTTTGTGGATTCATTCCATCGATTTGTGTAATTCATCGGGTTCGGCTATATTCGTAATAATTACATTTTTAAATATTTTTAATATCGAAAATAAGTTATTAATTATTTAATAACTAATTAGATTAATCAATGGTAAAAATCACTTCAGCATTCCCACGAACTCCACCGGGTCCTTAACTTTGATTTTGAACGTGTGCTCCAGCCGTTATTTAATTTCGTCCCCGAAAACGGTTTGGAATTGAAAGTAGTTTTTGTGATTGTAGCTTTTAACTTTCTTGTTTTTGATGAACAAAAACAAATCGTCAACGTTTTTGAGTTTTATCTGAAATAGCTCAGCAGAAAATTTTACGAACTGCTTCGTTTCCTCCTGGTATTGGTAAGTGTAATAGAAGAACTAATCGGTGAACTAAATTGGATTCTGTATTTATATTTAAAAAAGTTATTCGAGCTGATTTTAAAATATTGAGAGAGATTTGCACTACAATTACTGTAAAACTGGTCTGTCAAACTGTTGAATTACTTTAAACGGGAATTTGTACTGCCTGTGCAACTATTATATCAACTGTAATAATTCTTCAGAGTTTTACAGGCGGAGGCCGAACAGTATCTCCGTTTTCCGCCTCGTTTTCTCCAACTGTTAGTTAAACTCAGCGTCGGACTGAATTTGGGCCTTAACTTACATCAAAAATTCTTGTACATCTTATATTTGACAGTTAAACGCAGATTCGAGCTTACTCTTGAATTCGGGCTCGAATTATTTGCTTGAAGCTCCATTTGAGTAGTTTATTTTGCTCAAGTCCAGAATTTAACTCATTTACGTTAATGAACTGATCAACTATTCCTGATTTGGAACGGTTACTAATTCTGGTTTCAGCTCAACGTGGTTGTGAACCAGTAGTTTTGGGGTGTTCTGAGAGCTGATTGTTATTTGAGTGTCCTCTAATTATACATATGACGAGTTCACCTTGCACTGTCTTATGAACGCAGCCTGATTAGCTGGCTTAGAAGACTTTATCAGATTTTCTGCGTAATTTCTGTGAGCTTTTCGCGTGTGCTATATTTTATTTTATTGGGTGCTCACGAATAGGAACTGGCTGTAATTGTTGTTGAATGGAGGTATTTTGCAGATCTGCTGCCCGTAGAGCTTGCAAATTTTATCTAATTTGTTGTATTCGGCTATTTGCTCCGCCTCGCGCTGCGTGAACTCCTGTAATTGCTCGAAGCTGAACTTGCTCTCGTACTTCTGATACACATTCATCTTGTTCCAGAACTGAATCGAAATCGCAGATTCGTTTTTAAACAAAATAAATGAAGTGAGGTACTTACGCGGAACCTAAAGCTGAATCAGAGCAACTGCATTCTGAGACTTATCAAAAACCACAAAATCCTTCAATATTTAACATATGAACTCGAAATCCAAAAACTTCGACTCCAGAATTTACTAAATGGAAGGAAGCGGGTACAGAAACTCGGTAGTCGGATACCCTATTAATTACCTGAATTAATGCAAAGTTTATATCTTGTCTTATAGAAGCTGGCTATATTTTATAAACTGCTTTGCCATGTACGACTTTGTATAAGACTTCTCGGCTTTGCACTAAATGAAATATGACTCAACAGATTATATATCCTCAGAAATCTGCTTCAACTTGTTGACAAATTACTTAGACATAGTCAATCGATGCAAATAATCAATGTCGCTATTACTCTTATCGGCTAACAAATGTGATACGTATTCTATTTCTTGCTTACTTAGATCTAAATCCACCTAAAGTTTGCCTATTTCATCAGACTTGTACTAAATTACTTCTACGTTGGAATCTCGACTTGCGCACGTAATTTCCATTTGGGAAGTGAAAATTCTAATTTCACATTAGTATCTGTAAAATAAATAAAATAATAATGTTACAGAGCAAATGAAAATGTTAAGAGAATAGGAGACAGGTTTATTTTTGTTCTTACTCGTTCTTTTCCCGGTGGCTAGACTTTATTTATAATATTTCTTTGCAATAATACTTTCGTGAGTATTTTAGCTTCAGAAGGAAGAATTTATATAATTATTAGAATCAATCACAACTGACCAGATTTTACAATCTTGACTTCCTTAATTGGTTTGTCTTAGGCACCAGTTGGGTTCTTTTCGATGGCATCAACGATTTCAAAACCTTTGGTAACATTTCCGAAAACTACATGCTTACCGTCCAACCATGGAGTGATAACAGTTGTTATGAAGAATTAGCTACCATTAGTGTTTGGTTTACCTTTGTTGGCCATGGAGAGGCAATACTTGGAATGCTTGATTTTGAAGTTTTCATCTGGGAAATTGGCTCCATAGATAGACTTACCCCCCGTACCATCATAGTTGGTAAAATCCCCACCTTGAATCATAAATTGCTTAATAACACGGTGGAAGATGGAGTTTTCATACCCAAAACCTTTTTCCCTTGTACAGAGTGCACGGAAGTTTTCAACAGTTCTAGGGACTGTATTACCAAACAGACCTATCTCGATACGTCCAGCTGGAACACCCCCAATGGTTATATCGAAGTATACTGTATTAGTGATAGTGTCCATGTTTTACATTGCCACTATTAATGATATCATCGGAAATGGTGCGGAAAAATTGGAGTGAACCATATCATCTATATTGTTGTCTAATAAAGCTTTTAAAATATATCCGTAATATATCCGTCTAAAAATAAATTCAAAATCTATTCTATAATATTCTATAATATATTTATGATAATTTTTCTTGGAGCTAGGTGTTTGTACAATTGTTACAATCTCGATTCATATGTATACAATAAAATAAATTGGCTCACTTACCTGTAACCTTATCATCAGTATTAAGGCTCTATTTAATCATCTCTCTTTAGAACAAATAAAATTATCAATAATTTCCCATCTACCAATATCATCCTACTTCTAATAACTCATGACAATACACAAATCCAAGCTATTATGACAATAACGTTACCTCAAACTACAGTGGTGGGCCCTCGAAATGCTTTTTTGAATTAGGAAGAAGAATGAAGTTTATTATTTGAATCTTACTTATATCACTATCCGGCTCAATAATGAGTGTGTTCTCCCTCCTCATCAATACACTCATTAACTCTATTTACTATTGATTTGTAAAGTGCTTCAATCACATCAAGGCCTGGTTGAGCCTTGGATAGCTGTGCTACAATAATTAACGTATATAACTCTGTATATACTTCAATAATAAGTTTCAACTTTACCTAACGTTGTATAATTTAACAATCAAGAAAATTGATTTCTCATTATGATATGGAAGTGGAAGATCATAAGTAAAATAACTGTTGTTTTAGAGTAGCATCAATATATTATTTAATGCTGGGCCCGACTAACCCACTTGATTCCATTCTTCAAGAAACAAAAATGCATTCATTATTTGAATATTGAGAATGAAAGCGACTGTAACTACCTGAATTATAATTCTAATTAAGCGAAGTACCAATACTTCATCTTGAGCTCCCGGTTGAGATTGAAAGAAAAAGTCCTCCATTGTTTTTCGTGATTAAGAAATACCTAAAATCGTTCAGATTGACCCAGTTAAAGATGAACACCGAGGTCCTCTGCGGATCCAGTGCTTGCGCTACTAGTTATAAATTACATATTGCGTCCGTACACCAATTGTTGGATCCTCTTATTCTTTTCTCCAATCAGGCTTAACTACCATATATTTTCGAGATAAAATCTTTCATATGTTAGCTTTGTTGACTAAAACTTAGAAATTACAGGGACATCTTAAACGAGTGATATAACTAGTTCAGATTGGTACAATATTTTATGAATTCTTCCGTTGGACCCAAAAATGAAGAGAATATAAACGCTTCAGAACTGCCTAAGTTTGTTAAGTGAATTAGTTGACCTTCCCTAAACATCTTCTACCGCGTTTATTTTTGTCATTGCCGTCCTTTTATTGCATGTGGTAATTTCTATTTTTCCTTTTTGGAATATTAAATACCGACTTTGAATAGTCGATTATGGTCTAATACGATCGAAATCATATTTTTGGCCCTCTTGTGTTAATGAGTAGTTCATGAATAATCTCCAACTTGAGATTATATATTGGAATTTGTCATCCGCATTAGAAGTGGCAAAATATTTTAATATATAATTACTCACATAGTAAACAAGAAAAAGCAATTCCACCTCCCATAACTGTAATCTCAATATCATACCTCATCTTCTAGGATTGTGTATAAAATAATGTATAAAATATCTGTCTATATATTAAGATTAATTTTCTGATATATATATCACTTCCTCGAGACGGCACAAACGAACGACTGTGAGACTTTGGAAAGCAAAACATAGGCTCTCGCACGCCAGTGTTTCCACTTTCAAAACGGGCTCAACCCGTCATTTATGCCTTGATGTATTGTTATTTTAAACCTGTTTTACCTGTCATGTTATTCTGTATACATAAGAATTAATAAGATACTATATAATGGTATTCTATGATGTATACATTCTTCCACCTCATAAATGAAGAATTTCCGTAATTTCATCGCGCGTAGCTTTAAGTCTTCAACCGCTCCTCTGTAGAATACGAAGTATCACGAGTATGTGACGTTGAATCCGAAGTTGTATCGTTAAATTCAGGTGGACGTGAATCGCGGTTTGTGGCGTTTTCGTTCGTTGTTTTAGTTGGAGTAGCAGGAGATGTGTTAGATGCTCCAGCGCATCTTTTTGCGTTATTTTATTCTGGTTTGGATGAATTTGCCTCCCGAGTCTCAGGATAATTACTTTCAGGGTGTGTCTGATCTCTTTGAGGTCGTTTTCGCCTCTTTCATGGACGTGTCAAAAATACAGTTGATTCTCTCGGCTCTTTAATTTAATGTGAACGCTGAAATCGACTTTGAGCTCGTTTTCGCCCAGCCAAATCGCGTTTTCAACTACTCGGTTCAGCTTGGAACGCTTATGCACGAGAAAACGCAGTTCGGGTACGCGTACTACGTTAAAATAGCCCAACAGGTGGTGAAGGACCTTAAATAGTACGACCCACTCCTATACAGCATCATGGGCCAGGTTCCAGAGCAGGTGCAGGAGGGAATGCTGCTCAAATCGACCGTTAACTGCGGGCTGCACATGACAGATTTGTGCGGGCTGTCCACGATACTCGCCTGGTGCACAATAGAGGGGGATTAAGCTGTGCAGGCGTTCATAATACAGAACCTGATCTCAGTCTCAGCTCGGGTGTACGCACCGCACTACTTCGACTCGGACGAAAGAGATTAACTCTACAAAATAAAAGGAAAACTAATCCTGCCGAAAGTTGCAGAGCCAAAAAACGACTACTTCGAAATCGCAATGGAAATACTCAACGACGCACTAAACATCGTGCTGTCCAGCGAAGACAACGAAGAAAGCCTCATGAAATACATCACAGACCTCATGAAAAACGAAAAAACCTACAAAAAGAGGAAAATTGAAGACTACTGAATTGATTTATATATACAATACTGAATTGTGGGAAATTGATAAATAGTATTTAGTATTTATATTTAGTTCGTTCTAAAATGTCATAAATCATTAGTATTATATACAATGATGACTGTTTCTCTTTTTTGTACATTTCCTGAGTTATATTTCATTCTTAATTTGTTCTTATTTATTCATTTCTCTACCCGCCATCGTGCTCCTCTTGGCACATTTTACACTTGGTCATTCATCACATTGTTAAAACAAAATGTGTTTATTTGAACATTTTAAACATGTTAAAGGAATCCACTTCACTGTCTTTTCAACGAGTAGAAGTAGAAGTCCATCTAAATTATCACATGTAATATCAAACCACAAATAGGATCACGCTAATATCGAAGTTAGTCAAGTTCGTGCATCATAGTATGTTATAGTTGTGTTTCCTGGTCATCTCACGAATTATAACCATAAAATATAGTTCAACAGCAATTCGTGAACATCAATTTAACTCTAATTCAAGAAAGTGAAACCATTTAAAACTACCAAGTCTCCAAACTCTCAAGCTGCCCATTGTAAAATTGGAGAGAAAACCCAACATTCTGGTTAGAAATTCATCAAATATTAGTAATCGTCCACTTCAATGTTATAAAATGAATCATTTCAAGGAATGACATGATGAATGTTTGTAAATCTTTCTCAAAGGAGTGCAATGTTGTGATCAACACAGAAAGAACAATCCATGTGAGATAATACATAAATAATGAATAAAAACTTAAACACGATCACTTTTAGATGTCTATCTTTGCGATACCAATTCATTTGCTAAGACCAACCTAAACTAAATGACATTGGATTCACCAATAAAATATAAGAATAAACTAAATATAATATATCTTGAACGTGAAGCAAGACAGAATAGAAATGTAAAGCGAGACTAACTTACACTGTAAATACTTTGAAGACATGCGCACAAAAAAGAGAAATAATCTTCCCTCATTATATAAGACACAAATGTCACTCAATTTCTTTTTATGCTGCTTTTAACCACAGTATTTCGAGTTTATACGTTTTAATTTATTAATTATGTTCATTCAACAGTGTTTTTGATTAATGTTTTATTTCATTTATATTTTCACATTTTAATGCTATTTCGGCATCATACGCACTACAATAGTCTTTAAAAGTCTAAATCATTGTATTAATTTTTTGTTAGGTCTCGAGCATATCATGTTTCAAGACTGCTATTTCTGTTGTCTTGATAATGTCTTTTTATTTCCAGATTGCTATTTCTGTCGCTCTTATATTTTCAGCTATTTGCAGCTTTTCAGCTTATTATATGCTGGATAAAGACAAATTTTTAATGTTTTGAATAAGATCTTAGTTCAACACAAATAAGTTATCATTTTCAGTTTATACATTAAGTATTATATTTATTGATAGTTCAAACCACTACTCAACATTATTTTCCGCTTTCAACTTATTCAATATTTACAAATAGTCCTAGAAATTTAAACGACCTTTCATTTGAATAATTGAAGTGGTAATGAAAATATATTATACAGCTCATAAATTTTAGAGACTAATTTATAACTATTTTTTGAGTAATAAAGAATGAAGATATTAGATTCTTATCTATGTTTTTTAATAAAACCCATACTTATATATTAACTAAACAAGTATATTTTGCGTTATATATATATATATATATATATATATATATATATATATATATATATATATATATATATATATTCATTTCACTTCCTCGAGACGGCACAAACAGACTTCATTGAGACTTTCGAAAGCAAAACATGGGCTCTCGCACGCCAGTGTTTCCACTTTCAAAACTGGCTCAACCCGTCATTTATGTCCACTCAGTAAAGACCCAATAGGGCCCTCACTGAGTCGTTAGCGGACCAGTTTCACCTGATTCGCTAACTTACTTTTTAGAAACTGAATGAGATGTACCAAAAGAGTGAGCCGATATATATTACAAATATATATTACTAATATTATATTAGTAATATAATATATCGGCTCACATTACTAATAATAACATAACTGCAAATAAACTACATACAATAATTGTATTACAATTGTATTTAAAAACTATACACAAATGAATAATGATCTGGAAATTAAGATTATGTAGTACTAATCTTATAATGGTATATATACATATTTATATTTGTTTATTGTTTATATATTGTTAATATTCAACTTTATTATTTCACTTCACATTACTAATGTAAGCAAATATTCCACAATGTAATATTCCGAATATACAATAATATATAAATACAATAATTTAACCTTAAAAAATAATTTCAATGGAAGAAATGTAAATAATATTTAACAAGTCTATTGAAATATTAAAAATTATTGATGAAAATCTATAATTTATAGAAGAAAATAAATTGTAAATATCGTAGTAATAAAATGATATTATATAATAAGTATTTAAAGTAGAGAATTCAATTAACAAAATTATAGCTATCGCTCAATATATAAGTTTATATATTTACGATTAAGATTTAATGTTACCTTTGGATCAAAGAGCATTATTATTACTATTTTATAAAGAATTAAAAGACTCGAATAATTAAAACTTAATTGATTTAATAGTCTCAAACTAAATAAATAAAATCGTTGTTTTACAACTTAGTTAAAATAATGAAAAATTATAATAAGCCACTAATATATTATTTAGAGATGATATATTAGATGCAAAGGCACAACTATTATGTTAATACTTCAAAAAACTGTCGGTTTATTTTAAATAACCTATAAATAATGAAACCCAAATTTTGATGAGTATAAAAAATAATATCAAATATCAAATTGATATTATATGTTAAAATCAAATAGAAGATGTTTTTAGTTAACATTTTCTTGAAGAATTAAATATAATTTTATAGAGTAAAAAATTATTGGTGAGTAATAGTACTGAATATATAAATTAATTACTAACTAATTTAGAAAACTTAGATGAGTAACAACAAACAGTCACCCATGATTAGTTTAAGATAATTTCGGAAAAAATATAAATACTTGAATATTAATTAGAATAAAATACTAAAGAATAATA
The DNA here is from genome assembly GCA_963988835.1 of Hexamita inflata. Taxonomy (NCBI): domain Eukaryota; phylum Fornicata; order Diplomonadida; family Hexamitidae; genus Hexamita; species Hexamita inflata. Next base: position 79,810 of record CAXDID010000830.1, on the reverse strand, counting down.
GAAATTAAACATATAAATAAAAGAAACAAAAGAAATTTAAGTACCAACTGATTTTATTAAATATAGTTATTTATTTGATAATCATAAAGAAAAATGTTGTAACTGTGATGGAGAATGCAAAATATTTATTATATTGTGTGTTCTAATACTAATATCTGTTTTTATATATTTTATTTATAGAATATGCGCATAAAATACAGAAATAGAATTACTTAACAAAATTATTTTTGAAATGTACAAATTATATTGAAATAAACTGAATGAAATAATTATTTTCTACATGTATATTTTTCATTAACTATTAAGTTAACTATTAAGTGCCGCTAGTAGATTTTTGATGTAAAACCTCACTCGGCATCTGTGGTTATTCCTCTTTGTATATTTCAGTTTACTAAGTTGTAAGGTTGATTTTTTGTGATGATTGGTAAAGTCATCGTTTGTTATCCTAGTCAGAGATATTGTTGGTATTGTCAAATTTGCGATTGTTTAGGTAATTATGTATATATCAAGTTTCCTATGTTTGTTGTGTGCGTATTGAAGTGTATTTGTTTATTCTCTTTTGTTTCATGTTTTGATACAGTGGTGGGCCCTCGAAATGCTTTTTTGAATTAGGAAGAAGAATGAAGTTTATTATTTGAATCTTACTTATATCACTGCCCGGCTCAATAATGAGTGTGTTCTCCCTCCTCATCAATACACTCATTAACTCTATTTACTATTGATTTGTAAAGTGCTTCAATCACATCAAGGCCTGGTTGAGCCTTGGATAGCTGTGCTACAATAATTAACGTATATAACTCTGTATATACTTCAATAATAAGTTTCAACTTTACCTAACGTTGTATAATTTAACAATCAAGAAAATTGATTTCTCATTATGAAATGGAAGTGGAAGATCATAAGTAAAATAACTGTTGTTTTAGAGTAGCATCAATATATTATTTAATGCTGGGCCCGACTAACCCACTTGATTCCATTCTTCAAGAAACAAAAATGCATTCATTATTTGAATATTGAGAATGAAAGCGACTGTAACTACCTGAATTATAATTCTAATTAAGCGAAGTACCAATACTTCATCTTGAGCTCCCGGTTGAGATTGAAAGAAAAAGTCCTCCATTGTTTTTCGTGATTAAGAAATACCTAAAATCGTTCAGATTGACCCAGTTGAAGATGAACACCGAGGTCCTCTGCAGGTCCAGTGCTTGCGCTACTAGTTATAAATTACATATTGCGTCCGTATACCAATCATTGGATCCTCTTATTCTTTTCTCCAATCAGGCTTAACTACCATATATTTTCGAGATAAAATCTTTCATAAATTAGTTTTGTTGACTAAAACGTAGAAATTACACAGGGACATCTTAAACAAGTGATATAACTAGTTCAGATTGGTACAATATTTTATGAATTCATCCGTTGGACCCAGAAATGAAGAGAATACAAACGCTTCAGAACTGCCTAAGTTTGTTAAGTGAATTAGTTGACCTTCCCTAAACATCTTCTACCGCGTTTATTTTTGTCATTGCCGTCCTTTTATTGCATGTGGTAATTTCTATTTTTCCTTTTTGGAATATTAAATACCGACTTTGAATAGTCGATTATGGTCTAATACGATCGAAATCATATTTTTGGCCCTCTTGTGTTAATGAGTAGTTCATGAATAATCTCCAACTTGAGATTATTTATTGGAATTTGTCATCCGCATTAGAAGTGGCAAAATATTTTAATATATAATTACTCACATAGTAAACAAGAAAAAGCAATTCCACCTCCCATAACTGTATGTTTTGTATGTATTTTTGTGGTGTGGCAATTTATAGGTCATGTTAAGTGATCACTCACTGGGTGATTTGTTTTATTTTCCAATACAAAAACGCAACCTATGTCCTTGATGTCAAGTTCGCTGTCGAAGCAAATATATGCAACGTGTTCAAGGGCAAGATTCTCAAATACGGAGGCACGTATGGCGATAATCGGGTGATTCCACTCGTTCGTCGTTAAAACGGCACTGTGTACAAGAAATCCATGAACATGCTAACAACATTCCTGCCAGAGATCACGGACTCCTTCCTAAGCAACACTGCTGCCTTGCAGTGGCGCGCGCTAGCGAAGAAGCCAAGCTGCATTACACCAGCTTGATCACTAATGCTCTGCATGAAGGCAAAGACCGTCAAGCTACTGGAAGAAGGGCACCACGAGCGCCGCCAGGCCTTGAGGTTGAGAAAAATAATTATTATACTTAGTACTTATTTTAATACTTATTTAAAATATTTCTAAATCTAAAGATATACATATGTAGATATTTGGTAATTAGTACATCACCTCGACTTTTTGAGCGCGTTAACTATCTGCTCCAGCGAGAAGTCCTTTTCCGTTCCCAAACTTTCCGCGAACCTTTTGGTGAAGTTTTTCAAAGCTTCAGTTAATCCGTTATTTTCAGTTCTGTGTTGTTCGTTTTCATCGTTGATTATTTTGTTTATGAACGCGGATTTGCTCTGAACGTATTAAAACAGTTGATTTTAGTCCCTGAATTGAATTGAAGTGGAGTCTTTAACGAAATTCAACACCGTTCCGAGCTCCAGGTCATACTTATTATAATAATCCGTGAAATTGTTCAGGAACATTAGTGCGTTTTTGATCTGAACGCTAAAAATGTTTTACAGTTGCTGCTCAAAATCTGCTTCCCGTTTGCATTTGTCGTTTGTTATATTAGTCAGTTGGAGTGGAACGGAATTTAGTTAATTTATGGTTTACTATGAAATCCTGTTGGCGGTGTATTTGGCCGTAATGAAGTTAAGAAGCGATTGGTGGTTGCAAATCTCCGTTTTGAACTTTATCTCCAAGATTTTAACGTGGTCCTCGTAGCTGTAGTCGTACACGGACATTAATTGCAGTTAATAACGCGCCTCTCTCAAGAAATCAGTGGTGTTCACTATCGTAATCTTAAATATTTGCTCCAGTTGAAGTTTGAAGTCCTTATCGAACTTGAACTCGGTCAGACTGTTGTTCCGCTGTGTTAACTTTAATTCCTCAACGTTGAAATCAGTCTTGCGCGTTCTGATGTCCCTCAGAATCTGTGTGAGCACTTATTAGTATGTTGGTGGTACATCTTTCTGTAAGTGCACTATTCCAGGGCTGGTTGCGCGGTCTACTATTTTTGAGTTGAATTCGTAATCAGAAGGGTATGCTGTTCTAATACTGCAAGATCTCTTTGGGACGACTATTTTTTCCTCTTTGAACAGAACATTTTCTTCGAACAGTTTTGGCGATTTGCTTTACAGAACGATGTGTTTTCTGCAGAAACTCGCAGATCCGCGTATTTCCATCACGGGAGTGGAAGTAGATTTGAACGGAACGGCCGTTGTAGGTCTCGACTTGAATTCTATCTTTGGAGTAGCATATCTCTGTGGTATCTTTGGTTATCTTTGCATCTCGTACGTTTACTGTCCGAAATAAACGTCGAGGGGTGGAACAATACAAAGATTTAATTGCTCTTCTTTGCATATTTGAGCCGTTTTAATATATTCATTATATTCCTCCGTTTCCTTTTTGTAAAATATGAGAATTTATTTGTAGTCCAATCTGGAGGGCTCAAATTTGAACGTTCGGTGTATAAAAGCGATTTCCTGATTCTCAGTGTTAAAAAGGAAATTAAGGGACATCTTCTCGTTCAAATTTTTTAGAGGCTGTAAGCGGTCAGTGACCTCGGTGTGCTCCATGTTCGCGAAAACCTTAGCCTGTAAATACAATTGCACTATTTAGTTGAAAGATAAAATTTATGTGTTAAAAAGGGTTCTTAACGTTTGGCATTGAGTATAGCCAAGAGATTTGTTCAAATCTACTTACTTTGAGATTATCTGAATTAAAATACTGCGAATCTCAGAAATTAAAGCAAAAAGCTGCTACTTATCCATAATCGGAATCTAGGCCTGCTTAATTACAGCCAGTCTATCTTTGAGTTAAAACTGGAGATTTTCCAACTCCTCGTTGAACACACATACGTTCAGCAACTTTTGCAAATACAGGCGCTACAAACCTATATTTTCACCCAATATTTATTATGCATAACTAATCTCAGAATCTGGGATATTCAATCTTCGCTGTAAATCTTTAATATCCTTTTGAATTTATATCGGATTCTAATCTGGTAGTAAATAACGTTTGGATTTCATTTTGTGGAGCGGAATTTGTATTATAAATTAATATTTACAGTATCTATAACTATTATTTAAATATTTGATGTTATGTTCCAAATTAGGGAGAATAAGGATGAGTATAGACGTATTTAATTTACGGCGATGCATTTATTCTATATTCGATATTATATGATTAAGGAGATCTAGTACAAAAATAGTATAACGTACATACAGTAATAAAAATAAATTATAACTTCAACAGTTGGTTCAGAATCAACTACACTGACCAACGAGTTAATAACCAACGAGATAAATTAAATAAATGAGGCAGAAGGAAAAAAGTTAAAATAAAGTTCACAACAAATGTTACAAGTACGTTGCACTGTATATGATTGACACGTAACGTCCTCTAGATTTGATGGTATTGATGTTATTGCTAATCAATTCCAACGATAGCTTTAGCTTGACTTGTTACTTACGTTTTTGAAAAGATTGTTAGTGATATAAAAATAATATTATACTTTAATATTAATTGATTATTTTCACTCCACCAAAAGGAAATGGATGAAATGTAAGAATAAATCATTCTTCATAAAACATTAGGCTATACAAAATCCTGTGAATGTTGTAAATAATTTGTTGCCCATATAACTATTAACTTTGCTATTGTAAATGAACACTATATATTTGGATTTCAAAAATTATAAAAAAATGCAAATCCTCATCGTTACAATTCATCAGGATAACATATTGACTTTGAATAGTTTGACAAAATTATTAATAAATTATACAACTCTAATAGCCTTGTTAAAGTCTAGTTTTCTACCAGTGATTTCGACGACTAGTAAATGTTATTAACCTTTGTTTTCCTGAAAATGGTGCGAATTAAGTAACTAGACACAAAATTATATTTTGAAATCGACAATGAGGATGATTTTGACTGATATGTTAAGTATAATGAAAATACTTCTTTTCGTACATCGTTTCTATGGACAAGTTTAGGTTTGTATATGATGCATATTGGGTATGACATCGAATGCGGAAAATAACGAACAATGCAAAATGATGTGTCATTTTGTAAATCAAAGTGCCTTTAATTTTGTTGTGTATTTAACATGTACAACTAAGGATAAATATTTTAGTTATGCAAATAAATAATCCCAATAATTAATATGGATCCATTGAACTATATTTTACAAGAAGAAGTTTTAGAACTTTACATAATGAGAGTGGCAACAGAACATAATGAAAAGACCATATTAAACAATGAAGTCAATCCACTGGCATAGATTTTACCTATTTTTAAATGGGATCTTAAACTATTGTTAACACCAATTACATAAACTGATGATATTAATTATCGTAATGAAATGCAACATAAATACAACGATTATCAAATCATGCTGACTTAACTAAAAGAAACGGGTAAATGTGAAGTAATGAAAGATAGCAAGATCTTTACAGAAAATAGACTACTCATACCATTTCATTTATCTTAATCAGAACAATTGAAATCCGAGTTACAACCGTTTATCTCACTCATTATTGAATAAAGCCACGCTTTCAAAATAGTGCACATGGTTTTGAATCTGATATTTCATAACTATTAAGAAAGTAGTGCTAGTTGTATGATGGATCAACTTGTGGAAAAACTACCTTTGACTTGTCATTAGCATACACTTTAATATTTCATCCTGATGTAGATGTTGTGCCTATTGTGGTTTAGAATATTTAATCTTTGGATTAGCCTTTGACATAATATGCTCATTTGTTTGATAATAGTACTAAAAACTTAAATGTAAACTTTTTGCAAACAGTAAAAGATATCAATATGAATAAAGTTGGATAAAGTGCAGCTAGAATAATATTAGCTAATTTTTAAGATTATTTTTCATATCCAGCTATCGTTCAAACTTTAGCTAAATAACTATATGAAGTATCATTATAAGTAACTTGTCTGAAACGTTTAATAAACTCAAAAACAAAATAAGATGTAAATTTGTAAGATTTTTATTCAGAATAGTAAATGATTGCAATTAATTAAGTTGCAGATGATAAATTAATATCATCATTTTGTACATTTGTTCTAAATCAAAAACGGTGTAATAATAGTTATTATATTTATAACGGGAACATGTTAGAAAACTACCTATCTTTAATTGAATCGTAAAAGTTAATGTGTAAAGATTTGTTTCTCTCTAGTTTTAAATCAAAATTTTCAAATATTTTTAAATTAGAGATGGGTAATTTGACGTGGGAATTGCAAAATTGACGTGGTAATTAATGATGGACGTGGTATTTTTGTCTATTCAACTATTATATTTGCAGGTTTCCAGTGAGCAATAAGTTAAAGCCCAATTTTTTACAGATTTTAGCTGAAAATAAAGAAAAATTAGCCCTATTTAGAATAATTATTACGAAGTTAAAATATTTATAAAATACTTAAATTTTTAGAGTTTTTCATCATAAAAATACATTTTTCAGTGTAATTATAGCATTTAAAACATATTTATTCCATTTTAAAATGTTTTGGGTTTCAATAAATATAAGAATTTTGATTGTGATATTTATTGTTAATTAGAGGTGGAATAAAATTTAATATGATGTCACAATATATACTAAATCAATTATTATCGTCCACCTACACCACATTTTGGAATGATCTAAAAATGCAAAAAATGACTACTCGCAACTTTCATGATCGAAAATTTTAAAATCCCACGTCTAAATCCCACGCCGTGGTGTGACGTGGGAAAAACTCGACGTGGGAAGTGGGATTACCCATCTCTATTTTTAAATTATGTACTAAGCTGCCAAAAATATATAAGAATTAGATGAATAATATATTTGTAATTGACGATGAAGTGTGTTATAGAATGTCTGGACAACACTTGGATGCATATGATTCATCATCGATCTTCCGACTAATTCAAGAAATTCAATCTAATCGCTATTAATAAAAGATAATTGATTGTTTCAATACACTTAATAATAAATAAAGCGTTAAATTATTTAAAAATTAGAAGGAGCTTGTCCAACTGATACCGGATACAGAAAGGCAAATACTTATGTTGTTCCCATTAGCTTTATTTATAAAATCAGATTTACCTCAATTAACAAGTAATTTAAGTTTTGGAACAATTCAACTATATTTGTAACTACATTGTATAAAGAGTTTATGTAAATCCCTAGTGCAACTTCAAAAAATAAATGAAAAAGAAACTGATTGATTAACGCTACAGCTCATATGATGTGATTTTAGTCAATAGTTGATATAATATTATAGATACGCCATTATATTATTATAACTGCTTATCTTTACAAAAATATTTGTTTAAATATCGTTAAAGTTTCTGAAGTACAAGTAATGTTTTATTTCTAAGTTAACAGAATAGCATGTGGAATGTATTCATATTTAATTTATTTATATTACTATCTATTTTTAAATTCCTCAATTATGTTATCATAAATTACACAAAATATACTTGTTTAGATACTTGTTTAGATAATATACAAGTTTGGGTTTTATATGTTTATTAACTTATTATTATTTTCCACCACGCTTACATAATGACACAATAAAAGATTGAAAATGTATTAATTATTCAGAGAGAAGTAACTAAATAGATAAAAAATGTAAAGCGTTAAATATAATAAATTAAGAATTAACTTTCTGATAGTGCAACAAAACCTCAAAAAATATAACCTACTAATTTTAAAACAAGAGATAGATGGACTGTAGATGAAGATCAGCGTTTAATACAATAATTATAAATTCATGGTATTAAATGTGTATATTTATTTAATATTCCCGCCAAATCTTCAAATCAAATATATTTTAGACTCAGATATTTATAATAAGTATATTTACAATCAAAATCTGTACATAATCATACACAGTTTGAAAATTAGATTGATTTATCTTGTTTTAAGTTATTTAGTAAATAGTTTACTTACTGATTGAAATGTAATTGACTGTAGCTCTTTTAAATAGTTTTTTGTATCATAATTTAGCAACGGGGCGTTCCTTGTTTACTGATTAATTAAAATTAGACTTTAAATACACATAAACTAAAAATATACAGATTATCTTAAATAATATAGAGCAAACAGACTGAGAACTACAGTATTGGGACAAAAGAATTATAAAATATATTTAGAGAAAAGTTGTGAGACTTATTTTATAATATATTATTACTTATATTGTACTTGTAATATATTTTATTTCACATATCCATTTCCAGTCGTTTACAAGTGCCACTTCAATGAGTATTATACAGTGCTCTGAGTGAGTGAATAAAATATACCATAAGTCAAAACATTCAAAAATGTTAGCTAGTGCTATAAGCAATCTGTTTTCACCAGATGGATCCAAACATGAACCTACTAGATCTCAATTGGTCTTGAGCTATTCTAGAGAATTCATGTGTGATAGTGGTATGCTTTATTTTCTACCATTATATTACTTTTAATTAATACTTCATAATTTAAGCTTTGGACCGGATATTCAGTTCTTCTCTGGGTCCTTTCATTAGGTCAAGTACAAATACGAAGACCTAGATAACTTTGGATTTTTTCTTCGGTGGAATTCGCTCTATATTGGTGCACTTAATGATAATACTCAATATAGTTGAGGCCTCGCGCCAAGGTAGAGGATTCATATGTTGAGTAAAAATTCACTTCCTTTCATTTTTATAAGTTTTGAAACATAAGAGCTCGACTTTGACACGAAATGTGCTCTTGAATCATGTTTTAACTTTAGAATTTCTGTTGAATGCAGGTGAGCTATTCACACTTCAGAGTTGATAATCGCAAATCTTCAGTTTTATCGATTTAATTGGATGAAATCTGACTTAACTTGAGATATAATGCTCCTAGGTATTTATAAACTTGGAAATTGAAAATTAACCTATTTATTGATATACATGGATAATGGAAAACAGTTCCATAATTCAAAGTTTAGAAGTGGAAAATGAATTATATAGATAATTATAGTACGTGGGCATATGGAGTATTTATAATATAAAATGAAATTACGAATTTCAATCTTTATTAAATGTTTATAATCCTTTTGTCCCAGTACTGTATAATATCCAGAAATATTGTGTAACTATGTGTGGATTTGTGTATTGTCGCGATTTATGAGATGAAGATTGAATGATTGAATTGAGCCTTAGTAATGATGATAAGGTTACAGTTAAGTGAGTCATTTTATAAATTATTATTATTTATAGGTTCATGACTGTAACTTTTACCTCAATATTTTTTAAATATACGTTGTTTAAAATACAATTGTATTATGTTTTTAATAACAACAATTAATAACAACAATTTGAACATACCAGCTGAAAATACACGCGATTTCTCGACGATGTGTTCTGAGATGTTATGAGCACAGTGTTTCGTTCACTCAACTCGTTTCAAACTTACTTCATAGTTCTAAACTGTCGTTGGCATACTATATACCACACGTATTTGACTAATAATCAACAGTTTTGTCACCGTTCAGTGAAACAGTATTGATTAATGATATATTTTCATAATATCCTTTACTCTAAAAAATTGTCCCAAATTAGTCACTAAAATTAATGAGCTTATTTTCATTTCCACTTCAATTATTCAAATGAAAGGTCGTTTAAATTTCTAGGACTATTTGTAAATATTGAATAAGTTGAAAGCGGAAAATAATGTTGAGTAGTGGTTTGAACTATCAATAAATATAATACTTAATGTATAAACTGAAAATGATAATTTATTTGTGTTGAACTAAGATCTAATTCAAAACATTAAAAATTTGTCTTTATCCAGCGTATAATAAGCTGAAAAGCTGCAAATAGCAGAAAATATAAGAGCAACAGAAATAGCAATCTGGAAATAAAAAGACATTATCAAGACTACAGAAATAGCAGTCTTGAAACATGATATGCTCGAGACCTAACAAAAAATTAATACAATGATTTAGACTTTTAAAGACTATTGTGGTGCGTATGATGCCGAAATAGCATTAAAATGTGAAAATATAAATGAGATAAAACATTAATCAAAAACACTGTTGAATGAACATAATTAATAAATTAAAACGTATGAACTCGAAATACTGTGGTTAAAAGCAGCATAAAAAGAAATTGAGTGACATTTGTGTCTTATATATAATACTAATGATTTATGACATTTAAGAACGAACTAATTTACAATTTTATACGACTATAATTACTAAATATTATATATCAATTTCCCACAATTCAGTATTGTATATATAAATCAATTCAGTAGTCTTCAATTTTCCTCTTTTTGTAGGTTTTTTCGTTTTTCATGAGTTCTGTGATGTATTTCATGAGGCTTTCTTCGTTGTCTTCGCTGGACAGCACGATGTTTAGTGCGTCGGTGAGTATTTCCATTGCGATTTCGAAGTAGTCGTTTTTCGGCTCTGCAACTTTCGGCAGGATTAGTTTTCCTTTGATTTTGTAGAGTTAATCTCTTTCGTCCGAGTCGAAGTAGTGCGGTGCGTACACCCGTGCTAATAAATAATATATTCTTTAACGTGTCAGCATATTTCCCCCTATCAAAATTAGTCCAACATTAATTTCACTTCAACTACAATAGTGTTCCTCTCAAAGTATACCCTATATAAATAATATGTTTTCTCAGCAACATTTAACTTCTGTGTTATGTATTTTACCGATGTAGTACGGTGATATATTAAAATTTACTGCTTTATTAATTTTTATATTTATTTCCCGCCTCCCAAAATGGCAGATTCTTCTAATCTTCTCCTTTTGCAGAATAAACTGCAATTATCGAAAGATGAGATAAACGCGGCAACACTACTGTGCGGGATGGACGCTTCCCTCGTGAACCGCTATTTGAAGAAGCTCCAACTAGTAATTGACCTGTAAACGTAAGCCAAGCAGCAATTCAGCATTCGTGAGCAGTCGGTTAACTTCATAAAGCAGTTTATTAAAACGGGGGCGGTTCAGAAAGCGAATTTGGTCGAGAAATTGCATCTCCTCCGTCACTCCACATTTGCGCTCGTTCACATATTGAAGAATCTTAGGTAAATTTTAACCTATCCGTGCGAGTTCGACCTCGAGGTGCGGGCTAGCTCATTTTTAAGCTTCATCCTGTCTGAGTAGATATTCAAACCGATGGACATTGCGCTTATATTCCAGCAGACAATTCTGCAATCAAAATCCGTCGAGCAAATTTCAATTTTATTCCCGTAAATAACAGCACAAAGCGACCTCACATTTTAGTTCATTTTTAACTCAGGCATTGAGGACTTCGCCCAGTTCTGGCTCAGAATCAACTACACTGACCCGCTAATCTCAACCCAGGAAGTAAATCAATTGAGGCAGAAGGAGATTCTGGACCAGAAAATATTCGAGAGCCAAAAACTAATGGCAAAACGGTACGAACAAATTTTTTACGTTGTCCCTCCTCTTGAAGGGAGCTATTAAAAATAAACGTTCAGGTAAAAACGGTAGTGGAGGGAATAATAAAATAATAATATAAAGTCCAAATTCGACTAAAGCTAGCTGAACTAAACATTCAACATATTGAGGCACACTGGAAAAGAATAGTAACTGGATATAGACTCGCAAATACAAAATATGATCGTGAACCTGGGCGTAAAGGGAGCAATACCTTAAATTAAAACATTCGAGCAGAAGTTTAAATACAAAGTTAAATTGCAACGGCTGACTGACTACCAACAACTTCACATTCAACTAACACAACAGCTAGAACAATTCTCATTCTCACAAGATTCGAACTTTCTTTAATAGCTGGTTAATTACAGGCAAATACTCGTTAATTTGCTCTCAAACGCGTGCGACTTCTCGCAGCTACTCGGATACCCGCTGTTTCCAGACTTTAACGACTAAACTACACCGTAACAGTTTTAAATGCTTTTCACTGAACAAATATACACGCAAATCTTAACCGAAGTAAAATTTCCAAGATTACAAGGCAAATTCCAGTTCGAGCAGAACAAGTGCAGAATTCTACTCAACTGCGAATTGGAGGGAGAAAACGTGAATCTTCCACAACTTATTTGGTTCCTCATTCAGAAAAATATCAGTCAGGAGATTGATTTTAAAAATTCTGGTAAGGCCGCTACATTCGCTGATAATTTCACTACAAATTTAAACACTCATAAATAACTTTTACAGAACAAAGGAGCAGAAGGTTACGCACCAATTACGGTTCCGCTTTCGGATGAGCCAGAGTTCTTCAAAACTGATGTTATAATCCCTGTTAAAAAGTAAATCGTTAAAGAATAAAGACCTGAGCAGTAAAGTAATCTTCCCTCACTTTCAGCGTTCAAATAAATCGAAGAGGAGTTTATAATTGACCCAGAACTTTAAGACATCGAATAATTCCAAACTGAAATCCCAGACAAAAAGAAAAAGAAGAGGAAAAATGAGAGCTTAGAAGAGATTTAACTCGCAGATATTGAAAAATCTGAAACAAACATTAAAAAGAGGAAGAAATCTAGAGTTGAAAATGTGATTAATGATAGCGAAGAAGTTTTACTAGCTGACATGGAACACTCACAAACCACAATTAAGAAAAAGAAGAACAAAAAGGAGCATGAAAGCTCACAAATGGAAGACGAATTATCTTCACCTAGGAGGAAGAATAAATCAAAACATCATGAGGATGAAGATATTCAACTAGCAGATATGGAACACTCTCAAACAACTATTAAAAAGAAGAAAACCAAACATGAAGAACCAGACGAGGAAACTAGAGATTCATAATCTTCACCGAGAACCAAAAAGAAAGCCAAACATCATGATGACGACGAACTACAACTAGCAGATATTGAAAAATCATAAACGTCAGTAAATCCCAAAAAATCAAAAAGTAGGAAGTAAAATGAATCTGAAATAGAACTAAAAGCTCCCAAAAAGAATGATTTAGATGAAATTGAGCTGTCTGATTCACCACCTAGAAATATATCTAACATGTCAAAAGAACTAAATAACAAACAAAATATAACCCCATAAAGAAAATAATCTGTTGGTAGAGTAAACAACGAAAGCACAGAAAGTCACAGATCAACTAGTTCTAAAAAGTCATCAGCATTTAAATAAGTTAATAAATCAGCAAATTAAGATATATTTGGAAACGAAATTCCAAAGAAAAAAGTAATGAATGATTTGTTTGAAGAACCAAAAACTTCTAGTCGAAGAAGAGACTCTGACAAACCACCAATAGCGGATATGTAACAGACAAAAACACTTGCGCCCAAGAGTAAAAAGTCCAAAACGTAAAAAGAAGATGATGTGTTCAGTGATTGAGAGTATTTGTATATTAAGAAGCACCGTAGTTATAATTTTAATTTGAATGTTTTAATTGCATTAGTTTCCTTCTTCATAACTGTCCCTTCAATCCTGTTACACGAAATGAAAAGAGGATTATAATGCATTAATTTACATATTTATGAATAATATTTCCACCTCTCATCTTATATGTCAGGAAAACCGAATGTTTTCTACTCTAGCGACAGAGTTGTGACGACTATGATGCTTACCGAGAAGTAAAACCTTCTGATAACATCGAAACAGATCCATACTTACGATTCTCTCGAAGCGAGGACGAAACCTAAAACCACATAGATTTAAATTCCGGAAACTTAGTCTCTCGAGGCCGCGTAGATAATTCACCGAAACGACTGTATTATGTTCTTGGGTGCGGTGCGTTTGGAGAATACGCCTCGTGTGTACTTTGGTTACTTTAACACGAAGGATGGTCGTTTGATCAACAACACGCAGTTGTACAAGTGCCCGGTTCCGATTAGCAACCACCAGCTCTCATTCGTGGCCGAGGCCGACTTCATCACGGCCGTGTACGTGATCAACGGTTAGGCTTTCAAGTGGCGTGTAGATTAGATCCAGCAGTCCCTAATCGAGTCCAAGTCGAAGTGCGGGATCCGCGACGACTCGCACACAATAGCCTTCCAGGAGTACAAGCACATCCTGGACTCAGTCCTCCCAATTCAGAAGGAGGAGGCCTACGCGGTCACCTGCGGCGCGTTTTTGAACCGCATTTGCGTCTTCGTGGGCTTCCAAAACGCAATTCACGTTTACGCGGCCGAGTCGGATTTCAAGTTCATTTGCTCCCTCGAGATTTCCGGAACTCCAAAAATTCTCGTTTACCACCCCTCGTTCCACTAACTGGTCGTTCTCAACACAGACCACTTACTCCAGTTCTTCGAACTGAACATAAAGAACAGCAACTAGTATCTTTTGGACGAGATGCTGCTATCGTACCCGGTCTACTCCACCAGATTCAACTGCACGGCCATCGTGCACACATTATTGGGATACATCGTCGGTGACCACTACGGAAGAATATTCGCGTTCAAAGTTTGCAGAAACGAACTCATGCAGAGCAACCTGAGCAAATTCGTAGTCGGAGCCGAAAACAAAGTCGAACAAGTAGCATCCAAAGACGGAAATAAACTGTTCACCATCTCCAAAGCACAAATACTTGAAGCACCGCAGCAAGAAAACAAAGTCAGCACCGAAGACAGACTCAAAGTCAACCAACTCATCCAACAATTCCCATTCACCACCAAAGTACAAGGATTCCAAGAACTGCTGTCCAACACCATCACATGCATATCAACACTCAGCGGATATTCACTCCCATTCGTCGCAACTGCACAACACGCACTCGTTGCATCCAACCTGAACCAACTTACAGACCAAGACGATTACCTCACCCAAAACCTCGGTTTCTCCAAGAGAACATTCACAAGCTTCTTAAATACCAAGAGATACTTCCAGTCATTAACTTCTGAATAATTACAAGAAGAAAATCAAGTTATTTAAGCTTAAACCGCTATGAACAAACAAATTGAGTTGCTAAATACTCAATATGCTGATATTGCCGTAGACGTCTTCAAAGTCATCCAAGCCTACTTAGCTTCCATTGCCAACTAGAAGGGAGATTTAGGTTACTTAGAAATGGAGAAAACCATTCAAGCTGTTGAAGGTGTTACCAAACAACCAGATCTCACTGATGAAGAAAAGAAATACTAAAAGACAATGGAGTTCAGAGACTTTTGGACACCCATCTTTAAGATTTCCCAATCATAAGTTAATGATATGCAGAACTTCTTGTATGCAGTAGTTTCTAAAATTACTGATGATCCACACGAAGATTGTAAACGCTTAAATTTGTGCGAATATGCTCATTCCAAAGTTCCATTCCTTGATGGTCTTATAAGAAACATGCGTAAACGCTATTGGAAGGGTGTTCGCGAAATCGAAGAAATATCCTACAACATTGAGCCACAACTAAATTCTCTGAAAGAAATAAGCGAAAAATATCTATCTGCTAATGTAGATTAATTGCAAGAGTTGAAAAAGAAATCCCTTCAAAACGTTGTTGACGCTTTGAAAATTGAAATCTACACTTCATTCTTAAAATAATTGGACGAATAAATCTTAAAACTTGGTAGATGCAAACCTCTTAAACAAGGTACCATCCACAAATACATGATGAATGAGTCTGAAGTGGAATACTGGATTAAGAATAGAGGAGTGTTTTTGAGTTTACATGAACAATTAGTTGAGAAAATTTAAAGCCTCTATGCCAGATTTTCTGGTCTTAAAGATGTTTATGGAGCTCAACTTAACTAATTCAGCGCTTCAGTACACTAGCAATTCAGACAGAAGTTCATAGAAAAAATTGATAAATTCAGTCTTAAATCTGATGAATATCATTATCTTATAGCTGGTTAAAGAATATTCAAAGTTTGTGGAGAAGTTGATTAACTTGGTGACTAAGCCCCAGACTTTAGAACTGGTAAGCCAGGCGATAAGTTATTCTTTGGCCATTTATATGAGTGCTACGAAATAATCAAAAACGAAAGAAAGTTAGTAATGAAGTTAAAATCTCAACAACCCAATGAATCGTTTGAAATCATCAAGAATTTGAAGAATGATAATTTCATCCACAAATTCTTAAATGTTGTCGAAACCATTTAACTTCCTGCTGAAGTTGGCTATGAATATTTCATCGTGTTTGAATATCCGTCCAACACTCTTCCATTATTGTCAGTTCTTAAGTTTTTAATGCAACGTGTCTTCAATTTCATTTTCTATAGCGACAAGCAAATAGCTGAAATGTAAAAGATAATGGATCCATTCCTTAAAGC
Source organism: Hexamita inflata (assembly GCA_963988835.1). Lineage (NCBI taxonomy): Eukaryota > Fornicata > Diplomonadida > Hexamitidae > Hexamita > Hexamita inflata. The sequence goes on along the minus strand of CAXDID010000830.1, from coordinate 63,499 downwards.
CCCAGCTACTCATGTTATGAGCTTAATTGTTCATAACTATTTGCAGTCCATTAAGAACGTTGATGAGAAAAAGCCTCTTAACTTCTCTCTTTCAAACATTCTCGTTGATGCCAAGACATTCCAGATTTACACAGTTCCATTACAACACTTGTAAGACTCTGTTTTACTTGTAGACAATCTTATTGAATTAAATGCTCCGTTCATTGCTCCAGAAGTAATTTTGCGCTGCACTGGTCCCAAATCTTGCATTTGGGGTATAAGCTTGTTTTCGTTGTATTTGCTAATTTTGTTGAAAATTTACAACTTATTAGGAACTGGTTCACTAGATACTGCCAGAGAATTAGTTCTTCCACTGTTTGACTAATTAAAGAATCAAATCACTACTTCTAAGGAACTGATTGATGCAAATGTGAAGGAGCTTAAAAAGCAGGGTATTAAAACCAATCCGATGGATAACGAGTTCAACATTCCACAACCACATTTAGTAGCTCTCATCTCAATAGTTAGATTGTGCGCCTCTTTAAGCTTTGACTTGAAGTAAATGCCAACAGCTGCTCAAGCCAACGACTTACTTTTGAACTACATGGAATCTCGTAACGTACAGTTAGCTAATTTCATCTTGCACAACGCTATTATCCAACCATTCTAAAATGTGGACACCCAGTAGAAAGTGTACGAGTCGTAAATATTCCAGTCTGGCGCTCTGATGAGAGATTTGATTATCGGTCAGCTTGGCTATTCAGATGCCCAGCAAGCGAAGCTGATGGACTTCTTGAAGAACACGTTGATATTCTCGTCTTCCCAGCGCATGGAGATTAAGAAGCTCTTGAAGCTCAAGATATTCAAAAACTGCCTCGACCACATGGAAGACATGAAGGAAGCCCTCATCGAAAAGGCCATCCTCGAGGAGAAACAGCAGCTCATCAAGAAACGTCAGGACGAGATCAAGTTCAGAACCAGGCCCTGGAGAGGTAAGTACAGAGTTGAATATGGCTTTGAAACCAGACCACGTGAGGAAGCTGTTAAGATTACCAGCGGTTAATAACCGGTTGCCATCCCAGAACCAGAAATAGAAGAAATAGAGGAAGTTGAGCCAGCCTTCGACTACCTGAAGACCCTTGTCCAAAGTGAAGAGGTCGAGCTCGTGATCAACGAGAACGAGGAGTCTCAGGACAACAACCAAGAAAAAGAAGACATCGAGCTCAAGGACATCCAAGACATCCCACAAGAAGAAAACAAGGAAGAACCCAAACCAGAAGAAGAAGTAAAAGAGGAGTCGCACGAACCATCCGACCCAGTGGAACTCGCCTGGTACAAGGAGCAAAAGCTTGAAAAGGAGCGCTTCAAGAAAGAATCGGCGAAAATACAGGAAATCCTCAAATTAGAGGAGGAAACTGAAACGAAAAAGATTAAAAATGATATCGGAGAGGCATTTTTCGATGACGACGAATCAGTTCCAGAGGGAGAAACGGAGCAGAAAACGGTAAAAGAGGAAGAGAAGAAAGAAGTCAATATCGTTCCACTCCCAGAACAAACGGGCTACTACGAAGAGCAAATCTACTACGAGGAAGCACCACAAGTAGTACAGCTGCACTAGTTACCAGCAGAGAGCACCATTGTGCAACAACAAGTCAAGCAACTTTCAACCACAATTAACTACGACGAAAACATGGCATACGACCCAGAGGCGTACAAACAAGAATACCAATACGACGCACCAGCGCCACAATACGACCACCCAGCCGAAGACTACCAGTACGACCAAGGATACGCAGAGGCGTACGATCCAAACGCTTACAAAACTGACTGGGATCAAGGACAATGACGTGAGATGATCGACCTATAAAATCAATCAATAATAATAAATATTATTAGATTCCAATAAAAGTTTGCTTGAGAATATAGAAATATAAAAAACAGGAGCGTACAAATACTTTCATGTTCATGTAAAATTTCATTATTAAATTACAAAATAAGATAAAATAAGAGATATCAAAACTTATAATTATTCAAATAATTTCACAAAGAATTCCGTTAGTTAGTCCAGCAAACGTTTTCTGCTTTTGCTATATTAAGACTAATATCAGCTTGAAGTGTAAAGTTGTTTTGGAATGGACTCGATTAATCACGATTTTGTCACTATTATAAGCGAAAATCTCCATATTAACAATATTTCGTACCATTTTAACGGATACGACAACCTGCTCCAGGAAGTGCTGTACTCCAAGAAGCAGTACGAGCTGGACAGAGACCAAAACGCATACGAAGTCGCGAAAGAGTACTCGCGCCTAACCCAGAAAAGACGCCTCGCCGCGATGGAGATCGCCAAGCTGTCGGAAGAAAGAGAGAAGATAGACCGCGACAAGAAAAACATTGACAAGATAATCGGGACGCTGTCTCAAAGAGGCATCCTGCTAGACGAGAAGAAAGAGGAGTTCCTCACCGAGTGACTAACATTACTATATAACTGCTGTCTTCGAGAATAATAACATACTGAATATCACTCTTTGTTCAAAAACATCTCGGCGTAGTGCTTCACCTCGATGTCCATTTCGTCTTGGTGCAGCTTCATGTACTCCATGACTCTATCCTGCAACTTCAGCTGGGTCCACTGCATACTTATAGGTAAATAATAAGAAAGTTAACATTGGGAAAATTAACAAAAAAGATCGAGCTCAAAAATCAGCTGGTTGGGATATTTATTATGATAAAAATGAAATGAAAATTTGATATTTATTTTATAATATAATTATATTTGTAATATGTATTTCCACTTCCTCCATAATATGCCACCCAAAAACACTAAACGCCAGAAAGTGGAGTGTATAGATGAGTAAAAAATATCTAGTTGTTTATACTATATTCCAAATAACGTGGCAGAGACTAGGCAATACGAAATTATTTCCAACTATTTAAACAATTACTATCACACCTCATTTAATGCTGCGCATGCGAATTAGATTTAGTGTTTGTAGCAATCACGCTTGCAGCTTTCGAATTTGTCAAAAATAATAAGAGTGAGCCCGGTATCACTGAAGTAGTACTTATTAGGTACAAACAACAAGTTGATAGATTCCTTGTCCTTCCTGGGCAACAACGCGGCTTAGATCCAGCAGGTTCTTCTTTAGTTTCAAGCTGTTCCGAATTCGTCCAAGTTGATAAAGCTCTCTCAGCTTCCCATGTTCGAGGAGAGGGAAAACCAGGATGAAAAACCGGCCAAATCCAAAGCTGTGCCAGATTCCGAGTCCGAAGAGGCGTATAGGGACGAGACGAAGTAGAAAGGAGCGCGCAAATCCAAGAAAACGCAAATCAACAAGATAGAGGAGCAGCAAATCATCCCCTTCAACGCGTGCAACTCGTACAACGCCTACATTATGCGCGAAACATTCGAGAGACGCGAGTACATCCTGGCCGAGCACGAGTACAAACTTTAATTAGCTAAAATGCTCGCTGAGCAGTGCGTTCAGCGCCTGAACGAGCTCAAAGCCTCCTGGTTCGTAACCAAAACAAAAAAGTCGAAGTTCTCGAAGCTCTCTAGACAAATCCCACAACTGAACACTTTCCTCTCAAATCAGGGCGCGCAATTGAAGTAAATTCAAAACGACATTCAAAAATCGGCCTACTACACGAACATCCGAAAACAGAAAATTGGGTACTACTTACAGAAAACGAACAACATGTGCGAGCAAATCTCCCAGAAAGTGCAACAACTGCCCTCTGTGCAGCCGTATTTGCTGGACACGCAGCAGGGCACCCTACGCCCGTACCAAATATACGGGATGAAGTTCCTAGTGGCGTGCACTGAGCTGAATCTGAACTGCCTTTTAGCGGACGACTTAGGCTTAGGTAAATCGCTGTAAACTATCGCGCTCCTCTCGTATTTAGCGGGCAAGGGCATTCACGGCCCGCATTTAATTGTGGTTCCCTCAACGTTAATTTACAACTGGCAGTAGGAATTTTCAAAGTGGGCTCCGTTCTTCAACGTCGTTGTGTACTACGGGTCCAAGGCCGAGCGCGAGCAGATAAGAAACGGCTGGAGCTACGAGAACCACTCAACGGTGATCCTCACCTCCTACAACCTGGCTGTGATCGACCTGCCCATATTCAAGCGCAAGAACTTCTATTATTTAATCCTGGACGAGGCGCACCTGATCAGGAACTCGAAATCGAAGGCCTGGAACTCCCTTTTAGAGATTAAATCCCTCCACAAACTCCTCATTTCCGGAACGCCCATTTCAAACTCCTCCTCAGATATTTGGAGTTTACTCCACTTCGTCCTCCCCGGTTTGTTCAGCTCAAAAACGGAGTTCCTCAATTTATTCTCGAGGGATATTGAACGCATGGCTGACGGAGAACTGGCCGTGAACAGAAAAGTGATCAAATGGATTCACTAACTGCTCAGACCGTTCATGCTCAGGAGACTCAAATCGGAAGTTGAATCAGAACTGCCCACCAAATCAGAATTCATCGTACCATGCCCACTTACCAGACAACAGCTATATTTGTACTCTGAGTTCATGAACGCAAGCGAGACGAAGAAATCAATCAAAGGAGGAAACTACATGGGCGTGGTAAACGTACTCACCAACCTGAGAAAAATATGCAACCACCCTAGACTACTAGAAGACAGCCAAGTATTCTCTGCTTTCGTATGCCAAAACGGAGCCTGGGAATGGCACGGAATCGGACAAAACGCTGTATCATAATTCATTGAAGGAACTGACCAAGACTACAGAATATTCAGAGAATTCGAAGACCTAAACCCGAAATATTTAAGCGCTGAACAACAAAAAACACTATTGAAAATAACACAACCATATCAACACCTTATTAAACGCAAAAGATAATACAAGTGCGGATGCTGCGGTCAGACAAAACCATTACTCAGAACAATCAGACTTCGCTTCTCAGACATTTTCAATCAATCTGAAAGAGAAACGGAAATGCAAGTGCAGAACTTGATTAAGCGCTTAACTCATGTTGAAGTAGCATCTAGTAAAGAGCTGCGCCATTTTAGCAGAAAATAGTTGGATTTCGAAATAATAAAGTCAGACTATCAATAAAGCCTGTTTACTTACTCTAATTTGGTTCAAAATTATAAATATGAATTTAACACTTGCTGCAATTCAGCATTGGATACTCCATCGTCTTTAGTAGATTGCCTGCTTCCTAAACACAATAAAATATCAAATAATATATCCGATTAATATTTTATCAACACATTTAAGTTTGCATTTAACTCCGAATAACCAATCATCGTTTTCAACCCTGAAATTGAAAGGAGCTGCTTCAATTTCCAGGCAGGAAGAGATAATTATGTAGCCCGTGGCTCAGCCTGGTCTTTCCATTCTGTAAGCTCTCAAAGTTATATGTTTGATATAAATCCAAACATTTAATAGCAATAATGCGAACCCTAAAAGTTTTCAAGTTGGGATTAACATTTAAACTAAGTGTTATTCAGTCCGTTTAAATAACAACCGGTTGTAGTTAACAACTTTTAAAGATCAATTCAATACATTTTGAACAAGCCAATATACACACAGAACATGCACGCGTTGTTATTTGACCCAGCAATTCAAGGAATTTCAATGCTGTCAAATATTGTGTATAGTTAATTCTTGAATAGTAAATTAATTAAGAAGACTCCATTTAAAATGCTCTAACTTTTGAACATTAATCATAAAATTGAGCTGAAAATGTTCAAATTTGTTATGCACAAAGCTTTGCTCAATTTCAATACACTAAGTGGGTATGAACCTACTTTTATCGGCTAATTTAGCAACAGCAATTTGTTCATCAATTCACTGAACACCTTTGAATAACGCAAACTCAAAAATTATCTTTGTGAGTAAGTAATAATCCCATACCCTAACAGTGTTTATTTACAAAAAGATAAAATGCAGCGTATGCAGCTTAATACGAACATTAAGTTGATGAAGCAGTACAAGATGAACCAGTTCTACTCAGTTGAGCACAATCAGGAGCTATTTGATTTCAAAGCGCATTATATTTATAAAAACAGGTTTACTTAATAATAATTGTAATAACTCGGCTATCCATCTACTCCTGACACTGATCCTGTTGATTCGCCTTACTTCCCACCTCAAATCTAATATTAACAAACCAAAGAAGTAAAAGAGGAGTCAACAACATAAAACACAACCACCCAAGTTATCAACAAGCTCTTTAGATCAACGAAACGAGCACTTCCTCAGCCAACACTACTTCCAACTCCGCGCACTCTTCTTCATTACTCCGTTCCAAAGTTGGGTTCATTTTCTCAGGTGAATTTTGCGTTTCCTGAGTAATTGATTCACAGGAATCCCACTCCAACTCTCCCGACATTTTGTGGCAGGAGTTGCAACTCAAGTTGTGTTGAGACGAACGCTAACACATTTGGTTTTAATTCTCATTAGTTTTAATTTTCTAAAAAGTTTTCTCCCTTTTAGTTGTACAGTTAAGAGCAGTTTTATTACATTTAAGATTGTGTGCATGTAAATGAAGCGGATTAGTACAATATTTTCCCGTTCCTGAACTATAAGCTTTTGAATGACAGTTAGAGCTTCTATCAGGTGAATAATGTCGCGTTCGAGCTGAAGCAGCGCGAGTAAATCCAATTCGAGGACAAGACGGATCTCATTCAGCAAAGCGGTAAGCTGATCATTTTGCAAAAACTGCTGCAAACTTTGTTCAGTTAAAACTCGCGCGTGCTCATATTCACGCAGCAGCACAAAATGCTCGACATCCTCGAACTATTCCTGAACCACCAGAAATACCACTTCTTCAGGATGGACGGCTCCTCCACTCCAAAACAGCGCATAAACCTGGTCAACCAGTTCAACACGAATTTGTCCATTTTCGCGTTCATCATGACCACCAGAACGGGCGGAATCGGACTCAACTTAACCGGAGCCGACTGCGTTGTGTTCGTCGACACCGACTGGAACCCACAAATACACCAATAAGCAACCGACAGAGTGCACAGAATCAACCAAATAAAACCAGTCAAGGTTTACACAATGCTCAGCGAATACACATGCGAAGAAAACATCGTCAGAAGAGCAACCCAGAAAAAACACCTGGACAAACTCATACTCAGAGACGGAGCGTTCTTGCCCGAATACTTCGACAAAAACGCACAAACATTCCAAGACAAAGTTGAAAAGAGATTCTTCAAAAACGAAACAGAAAAAATTGACCTCGTCTTCGTCAACCTCATTAACTAAGATCAACTCAAATAAAGACTCGGTGACGTGCTTGACGCATATCAAGACGATGATGATAAATAAGCGTCCAAAGAACTCCTCAAAGAATTCCAAGGAGATGCCGAAGATATTTAAACCGAAGGAGACCAAGAAACATTCACAGAATCCTCAAAATAAATTATAGACTAACTAAATATCTATTCAACTCTCGAGAAAATACCACAATGCTATTTCAAATTTTTTGAAACAGGATACAACAATGTTAAAGAATGGCAACCAGACCTAGAAGAAGAAGAGCAAATACTCGGATTCTCCAAAGAAGCACTTGACTAAATTCAAGAATAAGAAGATATTGAACAACTTAAAAAATAATTCATAATTCACGATGTTGACAGAGATGCATACAAAGCTTAAGTTGAAGATCTTAATAATTACGCAATCCATGAATTATAAGAAGACGTAAAAGAATTGACTATATAAAAGAAAAAAGTTGTTAAAAAGGCAGAAGAACTATAAATAAGAAAACTCTGGTGGTAAGGTAAGTGATACATTAAAGATATAATTATTAAAATATTATTATGATGATTAACATTATGATAAATTATCAATGAAACATAATAATACAAGCTTTTTAGTGTTCGAGATTTGAGATAACACTGAAACTCAAAACACGGATGAATAGACTTTTATTTTAGTGTTGAGTATATTAAATACTTATGAACCAAGATGAACCAAGTATGACAGTATATATACAAATGGATGAAACATGATACATAAATATATTATCTTATACTTATCTACATATAATATATTCTGAATAAATAATAATTAATTTCACTCCTAATATGTTTGATAAAGTACAGGAATGTTTTAAACGGAGAAAATACTCAAAAATAGAAAATCCTTAAGAGTTCAACTTGAATCTATAAATTAATGCAATTAGCGAGAAGAAGGCAAAGACGAACAAGATAAAGACTACGAAGTACACGGTCTGGAACTTCATTTTCGTGTTTTTGTTCCAGCAGTACCAAAAGGTGTTCAACATCTTCACGCTGGTCATCGCGATCTGCAACACGCTCCCCTTCGCGAACGTGGTGTCCCAGGCCACGATCATCATGCCGATTGTGTTCGTGCTGGGCATCGCGGCCGTGCGCGAGATCATCGAGGACTTCGGGCGCCGGAAGCAGGACAAGTACCAGAACAACCAGAAGTACACAGTCTTCCGGAACATGGAGGAGCGCGTGGTGAAAGGCCAGGACATTATGCAGGGCGACTTGATCAAGATCGACGAGAACCAGGAGGTCCCGTGTGACTCGTTATTGCTCTATTCCTCCGAGGCCTCCAAAATCGCGTACGTGAACACCTCGCAGCTGGATGGCGAGTCCAATTTGAAACCCAGAATACAACTTATTCCTTTTCACAATGATGACTACTAAAACTAATAGTTTAAGGAAATACTCGGATAAGTGAACACAAAACCGAATACAAGCGATTTGAATCAATTTTAAGGCGAATTGAAAGTTCAGATTAAAATAATTCAATAAACACTCCCGTTTATAAATCAAACTGATTTTGGAGACTCCTCCTCTGACCTTTAAAACTCGAATAAACAGGAACTAGTTATAGACCAATAAAAATCACTCAAGCTAAAATCAACTTTCAACGTTGATAACACAGTTTTAAGGGGAATGCGGGTTCAAAACACAAGTTACGTAATATGCGCAGCGATATTCGTAGGAATGGACGCTAAAATTTAATTGAGCACATCAACACTAACACAAAAAAGCTCGCAAATCGAACAGCGCCTGAATAAACTCCTAATCATTCTAGTATCACTCGCGTGCGTACTAACTGTGGTTTATGGACTAATATCAACATTTTGTTTCAAACACATTCCAGATATCTGGTTCAGCCTCGAGCCACAGAGCGTTAAAATGCGCATAGCAACCAGAATGCTGCAGTTCCTGATCATCTGCTCGTACTTCCTCCCAATCAGCCTCATGGTCGGGCTGGAGCTCTCCAGATTCTTCCAGTCCATGATCGTCAGCGCAGATTAACAGATGATCCGCTCGGACCTGAAAGAACTGGTGATTCAAAAGAAGTTCGTGCGCACGCCAGAAATAGACGCACAGGCGCCCTGCCAGATGCAGGCCCAGGTGAACAACTCCATCAGCGTGGAGAACATGGCAGAGGTGGACATCATCTTCTCGGACAAAACCGGCACGCTCACCAAGAACGAAATGAGCTTCTCGCAGACGGTTAACGGAAGCGGGAAGGTGTCACGGGAGCTGCGGAAGACGGAGCTGTTCGCCCTCGCGCTGTGCAACACGATCCTCCCGAGGCAGATAGAGGACACGCTCGTGTACCAGGGCGAGTCGCCGGACGAGATCGCCTTCGTGACCGCCGCCAAGGAAGCAGGCCTCACGCTCGTACAGCGAGACGCGGACAAGGTGTACTACGACTTCAAGACGGAGCTGAACAAGAAGGCCATCACGGTGCGGCTCACGTACCAGGTGCTGGCGGTGATCCCCTTCAGCTCCTTCCGCAAGCGCATGACCATCATCATGCGAGAGCTCGGCACGGAGGTCCCCGAGAGCTTCGGCGGCATCAGGTACTTCGGCACCCCGGAGGAGATCTGCCAGCCCGGCCAGGAGTTCTCCATCACCAAGGGCGCAGACAACGTGATGATGAAGCTGAGCAGCTTGGAGGACTTCCAGGTGATCAACCGGGAGATAGACCACCTCAGCGAGCAGGGCCTGCGCACTCTGGTCTTCTCCTCCAGGAAGCTCCAGCCAGAGAACACAGAGCCCTGGCTGAAAGAGTGGAACAAGACGAAGCTCCTGCCGGACGAAAACGAAACGTACCAGAAAGTGACGCGGGAAATCGAGTCCGACCTCAGGTTCATCGCCGTCAGCGCCATCGAGGACAAGCTGCAGGACGGGGTCTTCGACACGCTCACCTCGCTGCGCCAGGCCGGCATCAAGATCTGGATGCTCACCGGCGACAAGACCCTCACGGCCATCAGCATCGCCAAGTCGACGGGCCTGAGCAACAAGAGCAACCGGTACCTCTACTTCACGAACGACACGATCGCGGAGAAGATGAAGCAGAACAACGTCACCGAGCGGGAACAGGCGATCGACATCATCCTATACGAAGCCATCACGGAGCAGATCAAGGCCATGAGCGAGGCAGAGCGCATGGAGTACAACGCCCAGACCACCAGCAAGTTCAAGAAGGCCCAGAAGGAGCTGCTGAGCGCAGGCCAGGGCGCGAGTCTGATCCACAAACAAGAGAGCATCTTCAACCTGCCCTTCACCGTGGTGATCGACGCGGACTTCTTCCGAGAGGTGCTCCGCATTCAGCAGCACTTCAAGCTCTTTCAGATCGCCTTCTCCTCCCAGGCCGTTATCTGCTGCAGGCTCTCTCCACAAGAGAAGGCCATCATCGTCACCTTCTGCCACCACTACCACCCGAGCCTCACCACGCTCTCGATCGGAGACGGCGCGAACGACACGCCCATGATCAAGGCCGCCCAGGTCGGCGTGGGCATCGCGGGCAAGGAGGGGCTCCACGCGTGCGGCAGCGCGGACGTGAGCATCCCCGAGTTCCAGATGATAAAGCGCATGATCTTCGTCCACGGGAGGCTGAACCACCTGCGCAACTCGGAGCTGATCGACTACTCGATCTACAAGAACTCGATGCTGGTGTTCATCAACCTCATCTTCCAGTTCTTCCAGAAGTTCTCGGGCCAGATCGCGACCGAGTCCTTCATGCTCATGATGTTCAACACCATCATCACCTTCATCAGCATCTTCTTCTACTCGGTCGTCGAGAAGGATGTGTACCCGTCCGAGCTGGAGAAGTACCCGCAGGCCCTGCCCCACTTCAAGAAGCGCTACAACAGCAACCTGCCAAGCATCTTCAGGAGCATCGCCTTCGCCTTCTACGGGGCCCTGATCCTCCTGCTGCTCACCAAGTACTACTACGGCCACGGCCAGCTCGTGGACAGCGCACACGCGGACTTTTACTTTTTCCAGTCCATGATCATGATATGCGCGGTCTTCGTCTCCATCGTGAAGGTATACATCTCCACCAGGCACTTCAACACGGCTACCTTCGTCGCGATGAGCGTCTCGGTGCTGATCAGCTACCTGGCCCAGGTCGTCGGCAACTTCCTCACCAGCTTCGGCGTGGGCCAGAACGGGCTGCTGCAGTACTTCTACTCCGGTCCCGGTCCGAGCCTGTACTGCTTCATGGCCAGCTGCCTCGTGCTGGTCCCGGTCGTGCTGGAGCACTTCATGACCGCCTTCTTCAACCCAGACCCGAACCAGATCCTCATGAACGACGTGCAGAGGCACGGCTGCATCCGGGAGGTGTACACGGAAATGGAGCTCATCTGACGTTAGTAAAGTGATTTGAAATCAATATTTTTAATAGTGTTTACCTTATTATCTTCATTTCCACCATTAATAACAATAAGAGTATATATTTATTTCTATATGGGATAAACAAGTATTGTAGTGTTGTTTTAATACAATAAAATATGTTGCTAATCAAGTAAGTTATAGCGTTAGACAGCGAATTAGTTACTTTTCGATCAACTTTAAACTACAGAGTTTGAAATAATAAACACATTCCAGATTGAGAATTAACAATATTTTACGGTACCTGCCTTAATTACCCAGTAATCATTCCACTCCACATTCAATGCAAAAGTCATGTGCTGCAAGAAAAAGCAGTAATACTCTTATCACATACGAAAAAGTTAACCACAAGGAGACCCGTGTATCAAGGATGATCATCATGATAGTCCTGGTGGTATCCTACATGTTCGCCGAGCTGCTCGTCGGCATCATCGGAAACTCTCTAACTCTTCTGGGCGACTCCTTCCACATGATCTCCGACGCGATGTCGCTTGTCATAGGCTTGGTTACTATCAAGATGTCTCAGAGAAAGGCCGATAAGAACTACAGCTTCGGCTTCAAGATAGGAGAGGTTCTGGGTGCTTTCTTCAACGCCTCTTTCTTGATTTCAACCGCCTTCTTCTTGATCACGGAAATAGTCTCCAAGTTCAAGAATCCAGAGGAAATCAAAAACGTTGATCTGGTCCTGTGGGTCGCAGTTGGAGGAATCGTGATTAATATAATTGGGCTGTTCATGTTCCGGCACTCGCACGATGGCCATGATCACGGTGATTCGAAAGTTAAAACAATAAAGCACAAACAAGAGCACACTGAAAAGGTCTATCATTCAGAAGTGTACGAACACGAATAACTAATTTAAGGCAAAAAGAACAGAGTCAAAAAAGCAGCAAAGCCCAAAAAGCAAATGACTCTCATGTAGGAAATGGCTGTGTACGACCAGGTGCTCTCGGACGAACACGACCAGGTTCACGTTCCACAATAACAACCTAAAAAGAAGAGGGACATGGCGATGCACGGCGTCTGGATCCACGTGCTCGGGGACTTCATCGGCTCCATCGTGGTGATCGCTTCCACGCTGGTGCAGAAGTTCCTTCCCAAGTGGAAGGGAAGATTGTTCATAGACCCGGCCTGCTCGTTGGTGATGTGCGCAATTCTCGTCCATTCGTCTCTCCCGCTTTTGAAGGAGTCCATGAAGGTGCTCATGATGACATCGAATATAGACACTGAGTACCTCAAGAAGTAGATACTGTAGGTGAAAGGAGTCGCCGGAGTTCACGACCTCCACATCTGGACATTCATCCAGGGCAAAGAAGTCGCCCACTGCCACGTCGTCATCAGAAAGTCCAAGGCGATCTGTGCAGAGAACCACAGCAGAGTCCAAAACGAGGTCGCCCGCGTATTCCACAACCTCGGGGTGCACAACGTTACGATAAACATCGAGTACGTGGGAATTGACGAAAAAGACGTGTTCGCGTGTTTCAGCCAGAACGTGTGCTCAAAGCGAAACGCCTGGTGCTGCGAACAACAGCCCAAAAAGGTCCAGGCATGAAATGAGGAATCTGATTTAAATATATATTCACATAAAATAATAAATCTCATCTGCGCCCGCGACCTTCTCTGGCCTTTGGTCGTCCATCGTTATCTTCAGTCTTTTCAACTTGCTCATCAAATATCGAAGTTATAGGCGAGCATACCATGTACGTACAAGTTGGCCGCTTTGTATTCGTATCTGTAAAAATTTGACGAAATATATAAATAAAATATTGAATACCCTAAAGAAGCTGAAATCACCTACGCTATTGACATCTCACTTTGTAGAAGCATCATAAAAGCTGGAGATAAGTTTCTAAAAGACACAAGCTCTGGCACCACGATGATGGCAGTAAACCCGAATATCAAGACTGAAGAAGGCAGAGCTGTGCGTCTTCAACGTGAACTCAATTACGTGTAATCATTATCCAGACCGAAAAATTCCCTAAGAACTTGTTAAATTAAATATAGAGTAATATAAATAAATTAATAATAATCATTCTTTATTATCTTCGTTAACTTGACTGTGACTTTGAATTAAGTCTTTCGATGCATTCGCGTCTCTGCTAGTGAATTCTTTAGATTATGTTTCAGTTTCTGAATCTCTGCTGATAGGTTCGATTGTTTACATGCATTATAATACTAGCTGCGGTTTATCTATTTCTTCAACTTAATTTCTATTTCTGAGTCTAAGTTTCATCAATATAATCAAGTAGAAAGCAGCTCCAACAATATCAACGCAATATTTGTAGTAGTACAGCATGTAGCTGAACTGAGCATTACCGCTATTAGCGTATTTACCAACCAGCCACAACCCAACTGAGAGCAGTAGCTTGAAAGTTCCTATCTCAAGCATTATAGTCACGTTTTGTTCGGCTTTACCATAGGCTGTAGCATATGCGCTGAATATTCCTATTAGTCCATCAATGCAGGAGTGATAAAAAGACTAATCACTTACGTATCCGAATATATTCTTGAATAGAACATTCCTGAGCGAAAATAAAACAATTTAAAACAATAAATTAAAGAAAAATAAAACGAAGGCTGAAACGAACAACGAATAAGTTCTGTCAAAACGCTTTAAATACATATTAGGTCTGAAAACGGAAACAAATGATATTTCTATCGTTTTATTCAACGAATTTGAAAGTAAAATGAACAAAACTGAATAAGAAACTGTGTATTACTCAGATTATTACACGATTATGTTATACGTAAAAAGGAGAATTGATGCATCACCAAAGTGAAATAGAACGAATATTAGAGAACTTTTAATAATTTAATACACTATTTTGAACTAAAAGGGCTTAAACAACTACTTCTATATAAAATGAGTGTTTTAATAGTTTATCCGCTTGCTCACGTGAAATACTTGAAAAACTTGTACTATTGAACTAATTATTAAAGGACCCACAAAAGTGGGAATGAAGGAATATAATGTTAAAAAGTTTCCAAGCATCTGTGTTATAAATACTTACATCAACAAAATATAAAGACGCTCCAATACGATAACAAAACCCAATACTTAGCTCAAGTCAAACAAACAATCAACTTCTAACAGCCTCCTTAAAGCAACAAAGAAATAACATAAAGAAAATACAACCACTAACCACATATAAAATACTTATTCTTCTTTTTCGAATTCTCTCCACAACAAAAACATGGCAATTCGTTTATTAAAGCCTATTAGAAACCCAATTGATGTAGAAAACGACAAAATATATCCTATTAAAACTGTATATGCAAAATAGACCTTAGAAGCATTATGTTGTTTCTGCTCCAAAGATATATTCATATAATGCGACCCAGACTCAATTATTGCATTAGATATAGTTACTGTCACAATATTTATAACTAATAGCGTGGTGACTATACTGAAAATCCAGTATTAATCGATTTAAAAAATAATATAGTGCAATAGTATCAAATTAATTGATTAAGTTGTAATTCTCAACATAAATTAAAATATAATCGATTTCACAAGAACTTACGCAATTTTGTTCTACAAAACCGACGTGAAATGTTGTTATATTGGATCGTTAGATTGTTTAGATTACATTGAAGAACAATGTGTTAATGATGAACTAATTGTCATAATTTAATTTGATGTGGAATCACAATATGCTTGTTTGCTAAATGTTTATATAATTGATCACTATAATATTATATATAATATTATTCTATTTTTAGATATTATATTTATAATTTAGATATAATGGTTTCATACATTGATATTATAAATTATATTAATTCTAGGATTAATACAACAATAGCAAAACATAACATGCAATCAAAAATTCATTTAAAATAATTCTAAGAAGATAATTATTGTCCTCTTAGAATCATCAATTTGTCTGGCGTGTTCTAAATCTAAATACTGAACATAAATAATATATGGTCAAAAGTAAATATCAGCAATAGCTCAATATTTGGCTAAAACGACCCCATTGCCCAATATTTTGTCCAAATGATAAACAACAAACCCATCAGTTAACTGATTAATATATGAGATTAATGAGTCTTTAAGGAAAGTTATATTAGAATTAGTACTTTTATAATATTAAGTTTACTGCTGTTATAAAATTATGCCCACTTAGTAAAGACCCAGCAGGACTCACTGAGTCGTTAGCGGACCAGTACCTGATTCGCTTACTTAATTTTGAATATAATTATATTTATTATATAAATTTTCATTTTTTTGATAGAATTTAGTTGTTTGGTCCTAAGTCATGTCGAGTTCAAGAATCTTTGTGAAATAGAACGAGAAATTTTTAATACGTTGTTGTTTTAAACACATATTGACATAAAATAAAAACTAAATATAATATATATAATATATTGTCACATTTCATTTAAGCACTTAGAATCAGTTAAAACTTGTTATACTACATTTGGATCTTTAATATGGGAAACTGGGGAGTAATCTTTGATAAAATTATTGGAAAGTTGTATATTTCTGAGTCCTTTCATGTTTTGCAAAGCAGCTATAGATTCTATCTAGTTGCAATACAAATGAAGAAACTCAATGTTGTTTAAACTACCTAACCAAGATATTTCGCGTATTTGATTATTAGAAACATCCAGTGATGTCAACAAAGCTAAGTATTGCAAAGAACTTACGTCAAAAATATGGTTCGTCCTCAATTTAAGTCTAGTTATTAATTTCATGTTTTGTAAAATTGATATATCCTGCACCAAGTTTTGCTGTAGGTCTAAGTCAATTATTTGTGTTAAAGTTTTTAACGGAGAGATATCACTAATTTAATTACAGTGAAGTACTAATTCTTTTAATTCCAGATTTTCACTCAACGAAGTCAGATTTTGCAGTTTGTTTGCTCCCAAGTCCAACTTTTACAGCTTCTTTAAATTTTTAAGAATTGCAATATCTTCAATCAAGTTAGAATTGAGATTCAGTTAGTAAAACGAGACTTGAAAGATCAGTGATATCTTTAATCTAACTGCAATTTTTTGATAGAATTTAGGTTTTTAAGGGCCTTTATATTTTATATTTTGTTAAAATTTAGGTTAAGTGATTGAATCATGTTCAGATTCTCTAAAACTGAGATATCTGTAATTCTATTATACGCCAAAGACAGGCTAGTGATAGACTGAAAGTTCTTTAATATTGATATATCATTTATTTTGTTGTATTGTAGCTCTAGCTGTTGTAATTCCGTTAGTTTTCTCAGTGGTTCGAGACTATTTATGTTGCAGTTGTTAATTTATAGTACTGACAGCTTCATTTGATCAATTCCAGTTAGACATATTCCAAAGCACTCCTCAATTATCAATTCTTTTACATTTTCCGGGCAAACGTCAAACTTTACATTTTTCATTCCATAAAGGCTTATTTTTGCAACGTTTAATTCGTCAGTGAAAAGTAAATTTTAAATGTTCTCGTTTTCCTCTAATTTTAGTTCTCCGTTCGAAACTTGGGACCTGAGCAGTTCAAACGTTTTTGCGTTCATTGAAGTGGAAAAGGATTATTTAAATTAAAATTACAGTTCACTTTTGTCGATATTGGAACAAAATTCGTGGACTAAATAATTATCTTAAATATGATTTAATTTTTCGGTTAGCAATGAAAATATACTGTATCGATATCATGGTATATATAACCGCTTTGCGGATAACCACTTTAGCGGACAGTGATTCAAACGCACTGACAACTACGGGAAAATCTTTGATTACCTTCACGAAAAAGGAATGATGATGGTAGCCACACAATCCCATCAAAGAAGTGCCTACAACGCCTAAATAAACCCACCCAGACCAAAGTAATCCCCAACGCGAAAGGCAATCACAAGAAAATTTAGTCTCTCAAAGAGAAGATCGCCAAATTGTAAAGAGAATTATAAAGTTAATTTGATACAGCGGCAGTGATGCGTAAATTCAAAGAAACCAAAAAGAAGCATGACGACAAGAAGATCACTTAAAAGACAAGCAATGCGAAGCTCAGTCTGAAAACGAGAAAAAACTGAAGTTAGTTAGAAAGCTGAACCTATGAAGAATATCGAAGAAAAGGCGCCTGACAAAACGAAGCCAAAGATCGCTCAGAAGCAGAAAAAGAAAAAGCCCTCAGTCTAAAAGTCTCAAGATCAAAAGACAACTAAAATGCCCCAATCTTTACTGAGTGGGTATCATTATAATGGGAATCATTTTAAGTTATTTTGGTATTATTGAATTCCTTGAATTATATAAGTTGTTTGTTTTTAAAGATTGAAAACAATTATATATTATTAAAAATATCAATACAAGAAATACCACTTCAAACATAAGACTAAAATATGAGTTCTGAATTGGAAGTCTCCAATCATAATATGAACTCTGAAAATAAAGTCCCTTGTGATAATATTATAGAAAAATACGCAAATTCAATTTAAAACAATGAGCTTACAATAGAGAACGAAGAAGGCTTGAAGGTTCTAACAGATATTTAAAACTTAAACGTTAATAAACTCGTTCTTATCAATTGTCCAAATATTAACACAGAAACACTTCCTCTTAACATCAAAAATCTTAAACTGGAAAGTTGCAATATTTAATCCCTAGATAACCTACATTTAACGCCAAGTATCAAGATCCTAAATTTGAGAAGCAACTAAATTAGCTCCCTGACTAATATGGAAATAATGACTAGTTTAACCAAACTTTATTTGGGTGGAAATTAACTTTCAGACATTTCAGCTATTTCACTCCTTGTCAATCTATAAGTGCTATAACTTTGGGGTAATCAGTTAACAGATATTACACCACTAGCTAAACTTGTCAATCTTTAAGAACTTATAATACATTAAAACAAAATCTAAAATATCCAAGCACTGATTGAATTACGCTAGCTTACTTATTTAGATATTGGTGTTAATCAAATAAGCGATATCCAACCATTGTTAAATTTGTTGGTATTAGAGGAATTATATTGTGAAGACAATAAAATATAGAATATTGACGCTATTTCTGGTTTGCAAAAGTTGAATATTCTCAATTTATCAAATAATTAGATTGCGCAAATTGATGCTATAGAAAATCTTTGCAATTTAACTGAATTATATTTAAATGACAACCGTATAAACAGCCTAAACGCTTTGAAATATATTAAAAGCATTAGAGTACTTTATCTATATTCGAATCAAATTTAAGATATATCTGATTTAGAGCTATTGACGGATTTAGAAGAGCTAAAACTATAAAATAATCAAGTGTCTAATATTTAAGTTGTTGAAAAGATGATTAAATTGCAAGTTTTAAGAATCGAAGAAAATTTAGTTGATGATCTTAGTTACGTGTCCTAACTTGCCAATCTTACTGAGCTAACTTTTACCAAAAATAAATTTAGTGACATATCACCAATTAGAAAACTTACATAGTTAAAGATTATTGATATGGGAAGACTTGAAATCTCAGAAATAACACCATTGGAAGACTTGACGTAATTAACTTCATTATTTTCATACAAAAATAATATAGCTGACATTGGACTACTTAAAAATCTTAAGAATCTTGTGGAAATTCAATTAAGTAAAAATTCGATATCAGATATAACTCCTTTAAGTTTCCTTTATAAACTGAATACTATGTACTTGTCAGAAAATTAAATTATCAATCTGTCACCGCTAAGATATTTAACAAATTTAGTAACTTTGTGGTTAGATAATAATCGGATTTCTGATATTTCGGCTCTCAGATTGCTAATCAATCTAAAAACACTAAATTTATTTAATAGTGAAGAAGAGACTTCTCTCTTTGGAAATAACTCGATTAACGATATCTCCCCACTTAAAAATATGGTTAATCTTCAATATTTATTATTGTAACATAATTTAATAATAGATTTATCACCTATAACTAATTTAAACTAACTACTATAACTTGATATATCTTGGAATTAAGTATGCGATTTATCTACAATATATAGTAATTTAAATAATTAGAATAGTAATTTAAAATATATAGCAATTCCACACAACTTTGTAAAAGATGATTATACGCGCAATACTTAGTTTGCCCATTTATTTGGAGAACAAAAAGATCCGCCTGCCAGTTTACTCCGTTTATCACATCATATGAAATGCTTCTTCCAACAAAATAATAAAGTTGAAGAGATTTATAAGCAATACTACGATCTAAAAGTCAATTTCAAAAGAAATAAGATAAAATTTATTGGGAAAGTCAACTAGCTCAATTAAAAGCTGCAAGACATTCAATTATATTTTTCTAATTCTATTGCAGCATAGTTTTAGCAGTATAGTGTTTGTAATGATCAGTGAGGCAAAATTAATTTTTTTCTTGCTTTTAAATACATAAATTTTATTTAATAATTAGATTATTTAATAATTAATTCATAATTTCATTGTTAAATGATTGGATAACAGTTTTCAAGCTAGGGTTGTTAATTTATTTATTTATACTTGTATATTTTTACGTATTTATTTATGTAAATCAATTGTACCTCCATAACCTACGCAGTTAACAACTGTATTATACGCATCCAGACGTTACGCGGCTGATTCGTGCAACTAGATCTATACGCAAATCCACAGGACCATACCATCTGCGCTTCTTTACATACAATAGAGCAGTTGCCGCTTTCCAATGCTTTAGGCTCGTGGTCATATTGATAGTTAAAGCCAACACAGCACTTATGTTGTTAGTCATGTTATTATTTTATTTGTGATGATATCATAAATATGATATGAAAATCTAAGTCGATTACACTAAATAATCTAAATAAGATAGTATATGATACTAATCAGTTCTAAATCAGTTAAATTCAGTTCTCAAAATATCTGTTAAAATATTTTCATTTATTTCTCAATATTATCAAGAATACATTAATTCTTACAGTTTCCACTCCAGTTTAACAGCAATGCAATCAACTGGTCAGGATTTGAGATAAACACGGCCAAGTAATTTAATGTTCCTAAACATAGTATTGAATAAAATTAACGAGAAGAAGGCAAAGACGAACAAGATAAAGACCACGAAGTACACGGTCTGGAACTTCATTTTCGTGTTTTTGTTCCAGCAGTACCAGAAGGTGTTCAACATCTTCACGCTGGTCATCGCGATCTGCAACACGCTCCCCTTCGCGAACGTGGTGTCCCAGGCCACGATCATCATGCCGATTGTGTTCGTGCTGGGCATCGCGGCCGTGCGCGAGATCATCGAGGACTTCGGGCGCCGGAAGCAGGACAAGTACCAGAACAACCAGAAGTACACAGTCTTCCGGAACATGGAGGAGCGCGTGGTGAAAGGCCAGGACATTATGCAGGGCGACTTGATCAAGATCGACGAGAACCAGGAGGTCCCGTGTGACTCGTTATTGCTCTATTCCTCCGAGGCCTCCAAAATCGCGTACGTGAACACCTCGCAGCTGGACGGCGAGTCCAACTTAAAGACACGTATACAATTGATTCCATTCCACTCTGAGTCGTATGAAATGAAAAAGCTGCAGTAACTATCCGGCTCGGTGCAGACCATGCCGAACACGAGCGAGATAAACAAGTTCCAGGGCCAAATCGCCCTAAATCTGGTCCCAGAGGCAGCCCTCTTCCAAAAAATCAACTCCTTCCCCAGCGAACAATCAATCGTGCCCGCAGTTGAACACGTTGACCCCTCCCTCTCCATTTCCGCCAAAAACTCCCTCAAAATCCCCATTGTGTTCTAAACCGAAACCACCCAGGAATTCAGCTCCTCGTTCAACGTTGAGAACTCCCTCCTGCGCGGAATGCGCCTCCAAAACACGAATTTCGCGCTCTGCGCCGCCGTTCACGTCGGAATGGACGCGAAAATTCTCTGCAACAACAAGAAAATAAAAGCAAAAACCTCCCGAATCGAGAAAAGACTGAACCAATTACTGATTATCCTGGTCGTCCTGGTCGTTATTCTCACGGTCTCGTTCGCACTCGTCTCCACCTTCTACCACAAAAATATTAATGATATCTGGTTCAGCCTCGAGCCACAGAGCGTTAAAATGCGCATCGCAACCAGAATGCTGCAGTTCCTGATCATCTGCTCGTACTTCCTCCCAATCAGCCTCATGGTCGGGCTGGAGCTCTCCAGATTCTTCCAGTCCATGATCGTCAGCGCAGATTAACAGATGATCCGCTCGGACCTGAAGGAGCTGGTGATTCAAAAGAAGTTCGTGCGCACGCCAGAAATAGACGCACAGGCGCCCTGCCAGATGCAGGCCCAGGTGAACAACTCCATCAGCGTGGAGAACATGGCAGAGGTGGACATCATCTTCTCGGACAAAACCGGCACGCTCACCAAGAACGAAATGAGCTTCTCGCAGACGGTTAACGGAAGCGGGAAGGTGTCACGGGAGCTGCGGAAGACGGAGCTATTCGCCCTCGCGCTGTGCAACACGATCCTCCCGAGGCAGATAGAGGACACGCTCGTGTACCAGGGCGAGTCGCCGGACGAGATCGCCTTCGTGACCGCCGCCAAGGAAGCGGGCCTCACGCTCGTACAGCGAGACGCGGACAAGGTGTACTACGACTTCAAGACGGAGCTGAACAAGAAGGCCATCACGGTGCGGCTCACGTACCAGGTGCTGGCGGTGATCCCCTTCAGCTCCTTCCGCAAGCGCATGACCATCATCATGCGAGAGCTCGGCACGGAGGTCCCCGAGAGCTTCGGCGGCATCAGGTACTTCGGCACCCCGGAGGAGATCTGCCAGCCCGGCCAGGAGTTCTCCATCACCAAGGGCGCAGACAACGTGATGATGAAGCTGAGCAGCGTGGAGGACTTCCAGGTGATCAACCGGGAGATAGACCACCTCAGCGAGCAGGGCCTGCGCACTCTGGTCTTCTCCTCCAGGAAGCTCCAGCCAGAGAACACAGAGCCCTGGCTGAAAGAGTGGAACAAGACGAAGCTCCTGCCGGACGAAAACGAAACGTACCAGAAAGTGACGCGGGAGATCGAGTCCGACCTCAGGTTCATCGCCGTCAGCGCCATCGAGGACAAGCTGCAGGACGGGGTCTTTGACACGCTCACCTCGCTGCGCCAGGCCGACATCAAGATCTGGATGCTCACCGGCGACAAGACCCTCACGGCCATCAGCATCGCCAAGTCGACGGGCCTGAGCAACAAGAGCAACCGGTACCTCTACTTCACGAACGACACGATTGCGGAGAAGATGAAGCAGAACAACGTCACCGAGCGGGAGCAGGCAATCGACATCATCCTATACGAAGCCATCACGGAGCAGATCAAGGCCATGAGCGAGGCCGAACGCATGGAGTACAACGCCCAGACCACCAGCAAGTTCAAGAAGGCCCAGAAGGAGCTGCTGAGCGCGGGCCAGGGCGCGAGTCTGATCCACAAACATGAGAGCATCTTCAACCTGCCCTTCACCGTGGTGATCGACGCGGACTTCTTCAGAGAGGTGCTCCGCATCCAGCAGCACTTCAAGCTCTTCCAGATCGCCTTCTCCTCCCAGGCCGTTATCTGCTGCAGGCTCTCTCCACAAGAGAAGGCCATCATCGTCACCTTCTGCCACCACTACCACCCGAGCCTCACCACGCTCTCGATCGGAGACGGCGCGAACGACACGCCCATGATCAAGGCGGCCCAGGTCGGCGTGGGCATCGCGGGCAAGGAGGGGCTCCACGCGTGCGGCAGCGCAGACGTGAGCATCCCCGAGTTCCAGATGATAAAGCGCATGATCTTCGTCCACGGGCGGCTGAACCACCTGCGCAACTCGGAGCTGATCGACTACTCGATCTACAAGAACTCGATGCTGGTGTTCATCAACCTCATCTTCCAGTTCTTCCAGAAGTTCTCGGGCCAGATCGCGACCGAGTCCTTCATGCTCATGATGTTCAACACCATCATCACCTTCATCAGCATCTTCTTCTACTCGGTCGTCGAAAAGGACGTGTACCCGTCCGAGCTGGAGAAGTACCCGCAGGCCCTGCCCCACTTCAAGAAGCGCTACAACAGCAACCTGCCAAGCATCTTCAGGAGCATCGCCTTCGCCTTCTACGGGGCTCTGATCCTCCTGCTGCTCACCAAATACTACTACGGCTACGGACAGCTCGTGGACAGCGCACACGCGGACTTCTACTTCTTCCAGTCCATGATCATGATATGCGCGGTCTTCGTCTCCATCGTGAAGGTATACATCTCCACCAGGCACTTCAACACGGCCACCTTCGTCGCGATGAGCGTTTCGGTGCTGATCAGCTACCTGGCCCAGGTCGTCGGCAACTTCCTCACCAGCTTCGGCGTGGGCCAGAACGGGCTGCTGCAGTACTTCTACTCCGGTCCCGGTCCGAGCCTGTACTGCTTCATGGCCAGCTGCCTCGTGCTGGTCCCGGTCGTGCTGGAGCACTTCATGACCGCCTTCTTCAACCCAGACCCGAACCAGATCCTCATGAACGACGTGCAGAGGCACGGCTGCATCCGGGAGGTGTACACGGAAATGGAGCTCATCTGACGCTAGTAAAGTGATTTGAAATCAATATTTTTAATAGTGTTTACCTTATTATCTTCATTTCCATATATGTAAATCTAAAAAAAATCCATATATGTATACATAAATAACGGTAATATATATTTATTTCTATATGGCATAAACAAGTATATATTTATTTCTATATTAATGTGATACTATAAACAATATTTATTTCTATATGAGATAAACAAAAATTGTAGTGTTGTTTTAACACAATTAAATATTTTGCTAATCAAGTAAGTTATAGCGTTAGACAGCGAATTAGTTACTTTTCGATCAACTTTAAACTACAGAGTTTGAAATAATAAACACATTCCAGATTGAGAATTAACAATATTTTACGGTACCTGCCTTAATTACCCAGTGCTTTAAATATATATTCACATAAAATAATAAATCTCATCTGCGCCCGCGACCTTCTCTGGCCTTTGGTCGTCCATCGTTATCTTCAGTCTTTTCAACTTGCTCATCAAATATCGAAGTTATAGGCGAGCATACCATGTACGTACAAGTTGGCCGCTTTGTATTCGTATCTGTAAAAATTTGACGAAATATATAAATAAAATATTGAAGACCCTAAAGAAGCTGAAATCACCTACGCTATTGACATCTCACTTTGTAGAAGCATCATAAAAGCTGGAGATAAGTTTCTAAAAGACACAAGCTCTGGCACCACGATGATGTTAACCCGAATAACAAGACTGAAGAAGGCAGAGCTGCTACGCGTCTTCAACGTGAACTCAATTACGTGTAATCATTATCCAGACCGAAAAATTCCCTAAGAACTTGTTAAATTAAATATAGAGTAATATAAATAAATTAATGATAATCATTCTTTATTATCTTCGTTAACTTGACTGTGACTTTGAATTAAGTCTTTCGATGCATTCGCGTCTCTGCTAGTGTATTCTTTAGATTTTGTTTCAGTTTCTGAATCTCTGCTGATAGGTTCGATTGTTTACACGCATTATAATACTAGCTGCGGTTTGTCTATTTCTTCAACTTAATTTCTATTTCTGAGTCTAAGTTTCATCAATATAATCAAGTAGAAAGCAACTCCAACAATATCAACGCAATATTTGTAGTAGTACAGCATGTAGCTGAACTGAGCATTACCGCTATTAGCAAATTACCTAACATTACGTCTATTTATGGTATATACAACCATTTATAAAAACCAAATAGCAAATCATTGAAAGTTTTTATGACTGTGAATTAGTTACTTTTCGATCAACTTTAAACTACATAGGTAATGTTTTAGAGCAGCGGTAAATTCTATCTAGTTGCATGTCTCCGAAAAAGGATGAAGCCAAGGCAGCTGTTAAACCAGCTGAAGTAAGGAAAGAAGACTCGTTCGACGACGAACCGGTCCAGAAAGAAGTGAAGAGCGCGAAACCACCGAAGAAAGAAGAAGCCAAGGCAGCAGTCAAACCAGCTGAAGTAAAGAAGGAAGATTCATTCGACGACGAACCGGTCCAGAAAGAAGTGAAGAGCGCGAAACCACCGAAGAAAGAAGAAGCCAAGGCAGCTGTCAAACCAGTTGAAGTAAAGAAGGAAGACTCGTTCGACGACGAACCGGTCCAGAAAGAAGTGAAGAGCGCGAAACCACCGAAGAAAGAAGAAGCCAAGGCAGCTGTTAAACCAGCTGAAGTAAGGAAGGAAGATTCATTCGATGACGAACCAGTCCAGAAAGAAGTGAAGAGTGCGAAACCACCGAAGAAAGAAGAAGCCAAGGCAGCAGTCAAACCAGCTGAAGTAAAGAAGGAAGATTCATTCGACGATGATTTAGAGTTTAGTAATGGTAAAGAACACAAAGAAATGAAATAGCCAGTAAAAGAAATGAAATCTGATGGAAAATAAGAAGATTCGTTCAATGGATAAGAAAGTCCTGCAAAAAATATAAATAAAGGAATGTAAATGAAGACTCCAAAGAAAAATTCATTCGAATCAAACTAAGTGAAAGTTAAATGTGCACGCATTACATCACCAATGAATGAAATAAAATTCTAGCTAACTGAAGTAAAACAGGAGTAGCCATAAATATAAACTTAATCACCAATTAAGGATGTAAAAATTGAGAAAGAAGATTCATTCGACAAACCTGAAGAACTCTAAGATGAAGGAGTACGAACAAAAACTGAATATGATTAGGAAGTCAAATTAAATGAAGTCAAAAGTTTAGAAACTAATTAGCTTGTAAACAACAAATAAGATTTAAAAAGCAATGATGAACCGAAATCTACCCAAAAACTTACTGAATAAAGCTATAAATCCCCTGCTCCCAATAGATTGGTCGTAGACGATTCGTTTATTACACCAAGTAGACCTGCTGACGAATATGAAGATTTTGTTGACAACACTGTTCAGCTAAACTACTGTAATAAGTGTAACAGAATAATTCTCTTGTTGAACCATAGATCAAAAATTAAAGTACTGAGTCTAAGTAAAAGCCGCCCATCGCACCTATAAAGTCACCGTTAATGGCGAACGAATACTTGAATGACGAAGAAGAGGAGCAGGAAGAAGAAAACGAAGAATATTTCGACGAAAACACAAAAAACGCTTTTATTGACAAGGTGAAGGACTTAAACTAGATAGTAATTAAAATGGGCCAAAGAACGCTGAAGAAGAGGACTAGAGAAATAAAAGTATCCGAGTCGGCCGAAGGAATATTTGATGAGCAGGTTGAAAAGACTGAAGATAACGATGAACGACCAAAGGCCAGAGAAGGTCGCGGACGCAGATGAGATTTATTATTTTATGTGAATGTATATTTAAATCAGATGTAATTCCTCATTTCATGCCTGGACCTTTTTGGGCTGTTGCTCGCAGCACCAGGCGTTCTATCTCATTCTCAGGTCTGATTCTTTTTAGTGTTGCTCGTAGGTCTTTTTCTCTAAAGTAGATACTGTAGGTGAAAGGAGTCGCCGGAGTTCATGACCTCCACGCCTGGACATTCGCGCAAGGCAAAGAAGTCGCCCACTGCCACGTCGTCAGAAAGTCAAAAAGCGATCTGTGCAGAGAACCACAGCAGAATCTAAAGCGAGGCCACCCGCGTATTTCACGACCTCGGGTGCACAACGTTACGATAAACATATATTCATATATATACAAATACTGTATATGTTTATTATTTAACATAATATTAGTCTTCGTGGAAGTAAACTAGTATAATACAATTGAATGAATTTTTAGTAACATTGTATTTCTTTATATTCAAACAATAGATTAATACAATAACATGATAATAATTTTATAAATAATCAGCAAGGAGCATTTATTTTATAATATGTTATATAAAAGCAAATATGTGCGACGTAAATTAATTTAACATTTTCACTTCTTAAATGAATTTGAAATTAAAAATTTTATGTAATGACTAAATAATATTGAATTAGTAGTTTAATAAAATCGCACTCATTACTCAAATCGAACACCATAAAATTTTTAGAACTTTAAAATATATATTAATCCAAATTCAAATGTTGTAATTTTAGTTTCCAGAATTTGAAAACTATGAAAAATATAAATGTTGTTACTTTCAACAATTTGACTATTATCTAGCATGAATTATTCCTTAAATTATTCATATTCTATAATTGTAATCATTATGTTTACAGGGCATCAATAGTGTTGTAAAATAGAAACATACAAAATCGACATTAAACTTGAGATCCAGGTTCAAGTGACAAGCGGCTTCGTTAACATAAAGAGCATACTAGCTTAATAGAAAATTTAATTAACTCAATCAGCACACTTTTATTTGAGATATTTTTTATAGAAATTAATATAACAAGATTGAATTATATTAAACATTTGAAGTTAAGCGAAAATACTAACTGCATAACCAAATATATAATTTACGCTTTCAATAATTTCAAATATTAGTACATATTAAATAATTTTACGTTACTAAATTTTTCATATTTAAGACATTAAAAGTACGATGATCAATCAAAAATGGGAAATATAATTACTTTTGTTCTTATATAATATTAATAACACAAGATACTTGAATTATTAATTTTGAATATAATTAAATAATTTTACGTCACTTGAACTTTAAAATTTCTAGGAAACGATATTTAACTTCAAATAAGTTGTTAAGAATTTTGTATTTTTTGATGTTGATCATTAATGCAACAGTAGATAAACTAAAATGAATTGGATATAGTTATAACTTGGCTCAACAGATTAAATCAATTATAAGAATATTCAAATTATATGTGTAAAAGTTAGAACATAAAAAAAGATGATAGAAATGGATAAATTTTAAAGTTGAATAAAAATTAAAATAATATAATTCTGTCGCAGATATCAATCCTTACTAACATAATTATTTTCATTTCCCTCAATATCAATTATTTTTGAAAATATTGTCATGTATACAATATTATGTAGTAAGTATATATTGTCTCGTTGTATCTAACTGACCATATTGAATCAAATAGAGGAATTAAATTTTCCAAGATAATTTAAGTATTATTAATATTTAAAGATACTAAAAATATATAAAAATGCTTGATATATATAATTAAAAGGAAAAATAATATAATTGTAAACTATATAGACTATTATCAATATAAATATACAATTTCACTCCCGTATCTTAAAAAATGAAATATTAAGAGGAGCGATATAAACATCGAGTACGTGGGAATAGACGAAAAAGACGTGCTCGCGTGTTTCAGTCAGAATGCTCAGAGCAAAACACCTGGTGCTGGTTCATTTAGTTGTTTGGTCCTAAGTATACTATACTAATGTCGAGTTCAAGAATCTTTGTGAAATAGAACGAGAAATTTTTAATACGTTGTTGTTTTAACGTTGTTGCTGACATAAAATAAAAGCCAAATATAATATATACAATATACTGTCACATTCCATTTTAGCACTTAGAATCAGTTAAAACTTGTTATACTACATTTGGATCTTTAATATGGGAAACTGGGGAGTAATCTTTGATAAAATTATTGGAAAGTTGTATATTTCTGAGTCCTTTCATGTTTTGTAAGCAACTATAGATTTTATCTAGTTGCAATACAAATGAAGAAATTTTATGCTATTTAAACCACCTAACCAAAATGTAGTACTTCTCGCTTTGGACTTGAGAAAAATAAGAAAATATTTCGTATTAAAACGAATTCTGCTTGCAAATTGCACAAAATCGAACAGTAATATTTAAAGAATGACAGAGAACACTTCTGAGACATGACAGAGAACACAACATTTTTATTTTGATTAAATTTGTAAAGTTGATTTTTCTGATCTTATTTCAACAAATGAAAAGGACTGAACTATTCTAGCTTTAAAGAGTACCATTCCTAAAAGAGTAATCATTATTCGTTTTATATTAGTTTTAAAGCCAACCAAAAGACGATTAAAATTCAAAATATACGATGGCCGACGATTAAAACGATTATAAATTATATCATTAGTCTACGGTTGATTACCGTGCAGATGTTGAATGGAAGTACTGTTTTTACCAAAAATAGTGGAGTGAAGAATATGGAGTGATTATTTATGTTTTAGTTGTTTATAAGTCTGTAGTATACATGTAGCTTCAAAATTATAAATAATTAATCGTCTTTTAATCGTTGACTTACTCGAAATTAACGATTTAAATGACAAAAACCCGATCAGATCGGAAACGCTGGCTGGCTTTAATTAGTT
This sequence comes from Hexamita inflata, assembly GCA_963988835.1. NCBI lineage: Eukaryota > Fornicata > Diplomonadida > Hexamitidae > Hexamita > Hexamita inflata. The sequence goes on along the minus strand of CAXDID010000830.1, from coordinate 33,707 downwards.
TGTAGATGAATAAGTTGATATGATGTGAGTATGTTCTTGCTGAAACACGCGAACACGTCCTTTTCGTCTATTCCAATTTACTCAATGTTTACGGTTACGTTGTGTACTTAGAGTCATGGAAAATACGCAGGCGACCTCGCTTTGAATTCTGTTGTGGTTCTCTGCACACATAATATATATTATTAGCATATAATATTTAAAATGATAATGTTAAATGTATATCCCACTCACTTTACTTTCATTTATACTTGCATTGTCTAATTTTAAAGCGCATGTCTTCGAGGGCAACATACTTCATTTTGAAGACCGTCAATGTAAATATCATCTTATTCTATCGCTTTTTGGCATTATTCTTTTCGCTTTGACTTTACTTCTATTCCTATTGGGCAGGTAGGGAATAATGTTATTTAAAATTCCACTTTAGTATTAAAAATAAAGGTATAAAATTGACAATAAGGCTAAAGCTGCAATGACTCAGCTAATTCAAAAATCATTTTTTCTAATTTTTCTTGTATTTTAGAGCAGCGGTAAATTCTATATAGTTGCAATGCAGTCAAATACTGTTAAGTACTGATGTCAGAAATAAGCTTAGTTCTCAAATCGAGCTACATCCTTAATTTCATATTATAAAATTATAGTACTACTTATTCTTATTCATTTTACATATTCTCATTATTAGTTTGTAGATGAATAAGTTAATATGAGGTGAGCTTAACCATCAAATATAAGAATTTAATACAATCCATCAGCTTCAAAACGTATTCGCTCAACAAAGTCAATATTTGCAGTTAAATACTCATGGTTATAAGTGAATATAACTGATATATTTTGAAAGCAACAAAAAATTGTTGCTCCATTGCACTAAACACAAAATAGTTATTAGCATCTGTCTAACATTATATGGATTCTGCAGATTAAAAACAACGTGTATTAACTAGTGAAGAATATGTGACAAGCAATAACGTCACACGCTATTTGGATAAAGTTGACTACTTTATATTTTATAACAGTTTGAATCTAGAATAATATGAAAAATACATGTATTATGGAAATGCAATCTATTTTTGAAAATGAGCTAATACATAGAAATAAAATGAAATAAATATTGAAACAATACATAATTATTCAAAATAAGTAGAGTATTCAATTATGTTGTTGTAATAGGGTATTCAATTATTTGTATTTCTGTTTAAAATGAATATTTTGCTTTTAATAATGATGCAAAGTTGTAATAACAATATAATAATATAGTAATTAAACCTCATTATCTAATATATTTTTACAATTATTATTATATAACAATTATGATTTTAATATAACTATCTTAATAAGCATAATTATGATAAAGCTAACTACAGCTCTTACGCATTATCAACAATAACGTTTTGGTCGCGCTCATTGTCCCCATAGAACTCGATTCATATATTTTCATGGTATATGACTCTGTTAAATCGGTTGCGGAAGTCAAACCCCAGTTCAAGGTGCTGTGTTGGCTTTAACTATCAATATGACCATGAGCCTAAAGCATTTGAAAGCGTCAACTGCTCTATTGTATGTAAAGAAGCGCAGATGGAATGGTTTAGTGTATTTGCATATAGATCTGGTTCAGCTGCGTAACGTCTGGATGCGTGTAACACAGTTGTTAACTGCGTAGGTTATGGAGGTGCTATTGATGTACATATGTGTATCTAAAGCTAATGATCATTCGTACGGACTTACAATTTCCTGTACAGAAGACTGAGCTATTATATACAAAAGTTTAGTGAGTGGAATATATAAATATGTCTAGGTGGTTTGCTATGGTGTTCGAAAATTATTTAAAATATTGAGAATATATATTTTTTAACATTACAAATATTACAGAAACAGAGTTGAAAATAGTTCAATGCAAGTGAAATATAGATTTTACATGAATAAAGTAAAGAAAGTTTTGTGACTCTATTAAATATTTCATTTCGTGAACATGCAAAATATTGTTAAAAAAATTTCATTCAACATTGAGTTGCAGATCCTATAGTACTCGTAAAACTTCCACAATTAGCATATAATACATTATTTATATAATTTCTCCCAATTGACTTTGAATTCTATATATTTAAAGTATTATTACCATCAATATAGCCTAAAATGAGTCCATATCCATTTTATGCAACAAGAGAAACCGTATTTATAGTTGTATCTTGAATATATATTTAACAGTTTACTGTGTACCCAATCAAACCACCAGAACCAACATTAAAACTAGAAATGGAAGTCCGCTGAATAGTAATATTTTATAGAATAATATTATAATAACCTACAGCACCTAATAGCCCGCCATTACTGTGTTACGAACATAAATAACTACTATTTATGTATATATTTCGTATTTATTTAATTTAGGCATAATTTGCACCGAAAAGAGTTCCTATATCTTGAGAAAAACTAGCAGAACTAGTTATTGAATTATTAAGAACCGCAATTATATTTTCAGCTACAGAAGATGTTGATAAAAGAGTTTAGTCGTACAAACCTTACATTCCAACTATTCCAAAGCTGCTGCATATTGTATTAACATTTATTTAAATTTAAATTTATTACATTGACAGATTTCCTTCTGTCTGTCCAACAATACCAAAACATGTAAACATTCCTGTGCTTGATAGTGCTTATAATATACAAGCATTATTGATTGAAACATTTGTATTATTGTATTACAAATAACCTATTAGCGTGCCAGACTAATTTACGAACCTAGTATTCCAGCTTAAATAGCTATTAAAAATTATTTAATTAACTGTCACGCTTGTACCAATAGCATGAGTGATAAGTCCACCAAAATAATATATGTTCTAAGAAATTGATGAAACTAGTTCAGAATATTTTGAACTGTTGCCAAGACTGATCGCTATGTTTTTAAAATTAATTGAACTCTATTTTACTGAGCTAAGCAAATATGATGAAAAGTTCCCACCAGAGAAAATATTAGGTTAAAAATTCAGGTTATTTACAGTTATTGTAGAATAACTAGTAATAAGTGATAAGAGGGAAATACAATTAAAACTTTAATAGCTACCAGCTATTTAGTAGTTTATAATGTTTAAAATGCCTTATATTGAATTTATGAGTGTGATATTACCGTTAGACAAAATAAAAGACATATTTAAGAACAAATTAAATATGTTTGCATTATTTGATGATTTTGATAAAATATTTAATATCCCACTACTTACAGAAAATTAACAATTATTTTTTGTAATTATATTTATATATTACATTGAAATTATTGCATTATGTGAAAGAATAGAACCAGATGTTATCGTTTATGTTCCAAATTATATTTAAATATTTGTGAATGATACTTAGCCCTAAAATAATGGTTATGCGATGGAATATACATTATCAGTTGCATCAATAAATGCATCTTATATTAATGTTGATTCACTAAATACATATCCAGAACTGAAATTACTTGTACTGATGATATAGTAATTTACATTTTATAAAGTAATATTCGTTTCAAATTATAAGTAACTACATATAAATTCAGTTGTATTAATTAAATATTAGCATGTATTATTAACAATAGATAATCCACGCTGACATAAACAAATTCCGTTGATTAATGTTGATCCAGTTGGACACATACAAATATTTGATATATTCAAACTGTCAATTCCACATGTACATATTCCATTATCTACAAATGCACCAACAGTAGAACATCCACAAACTCCATTTTTCATGATTTAACCACTTATATTACAGACACATGAGCCTCCAATAGCAGAAGAGTTATCTGGACATATACATTATCCGTTTACTACAATAGAATATATATTTGTGCATTAACAAACTCCATTAATATTTTATTGACCCTAAATCTCACATATAGCTTGCATACATGTTCCATTAATCATTGAGTAACCGAAATTGTTTGTACAAGTAATTTGTTAAATTAAGCTACTTATTGTATTTTATTATAATTTTATTGTTTCGTTCATTGTTTAATATAGATTATTTAGTGTAGAAATATTATTAAATATTCTCCAATCCAAAATTTTTGTGTTTTCTAAAATATTTTGTTGTGTTTGTAAATAATTTGAGTTAATATAATTCTATAAAGTAGATTGAGTTGTTTGCAGTTCAATTTTAATACTTTAATCAAGTTCTTATAAACTATTTATAAGATAAGTTAAGTTAGATTATAAGATATAATCTAACGAAGCAATATCAACTTTGGTTTAATCATTTTATTATTAAATCGTAACATTTAATTCTTATAATTATTTTTTCAATACAGTAAATGACTTATTCACTGCACTTATATTGTTATATATTCTTATATCTAAGTTTGTTGTATTTAACATTAAATTATAATCACATTTTTAGTTAACTTAATTTATAAAGTTTTATATATTAATATACGTATTATCAATACTAATAAACACATCTGTTATGTTATTTTAAAGGCTTTAATCTAGAACTTTAAAGTTCAATTATATTTATTAGAACATATCGTTAAAATCTAATTATTAAATATTTGTTAATTAATCTACAATATTAATACATTTACTCTGATTTAATAAGTATCCGTATGCACAGATACATTGATTTTCGATATATTCAAATGGATAAACACACATATATATTCCGTTTACAGCTTTGCTAAATAGTAATAAATCCGTGCATATTCCATAAACATTATATAGAGCTCCGCATAAATTACATTACACTTATTCTATTCCATTTGTATCCGTTAAACTCTGAAGTCCAAAGCGTAATGTTTAATCAACACAAACGAAAAATTGAGAAATATTAAGAACAATATTAACAAATATTGAGGCGGCTATATAACCATTGTTTTAACTATAAATTAAATTACTTCCTGTTAATTTGCATTCAATAATTGAAAAACCGATATATTACTTAACAACATTAACAAACCCAGAAGAATTCTAACTATTAATTCTAAACTAAATAAAAGAATATTTAACTTTGATAGTTTCAATAGGTTCAATAATCATTCCTGATATTTGTTATCCTGAACCGTTAAATACTAATGTGCAATTATCAACTTCAGCGCCACAATTTATGCATAACAAAGCACCAGTTATAACATAATATTATAAGCTTATACTAATTTATGAATTTATAAGAAATTGACTTTTAATACTTAATCCAAATATAGCAAACGTATTTACTTCAATATTATGTATTGAAACATCTATTTAAGATTGTTAAGTGATATTATTATATAAAAACAGATGAATATTATTTGATTTTTATGATAAATACATAGAATCATCAATTTTAATGTTATTCAAAGTGTTTATTTTCATGCAATAACTATATAAATTGTTATTCAGCAAGATGTTATTGCTACATTACTTATAATTATAAGTTAATTGTTTATGTAATATAATAATAGAAGATATCATTAAATATATCAATTGACAAGTATATATAAAGTGGTGGGCAAAGTAAAGGAGACTCGGTCAAGGAAATCTTTAAATTGTAAACGTAAACATCAACTTGATAAGTATTGTAGTTGTCGGTTTGAATAATCAAAATGTGTTTATTATTATACACCACTCGTAAGGAGAAGATATAGAGTTGTTTGGCGTCATAAATATTTATCAATTTTGTACTCAAAACAATCACTGTTTTAACGGTAGTGGACATATTTGAACATTCCAGCGTCAAAGTACATTTAGAAAATAAATCAACAAATTTGGGATCGGGATGCTGGAAATCAGGATTTTTCTAATTTTCTAAAAAAGTTCCTTACTTGAAAAGATCTGTTGTACAAAATACTTTATATCAAGAATTTTTACAGCTTTTATTGTGCCTGAAAATAAGTCTGGAGTGCCGAACATTGCCGTCGATTACTATTGCAAGTTTAACTAAGATTCAATAAGGAAACACATAAAGAAAATTCGATATTTTACAGAAATGTAGAACGACTTAGATGATCATATACAACTTATGAAATACCACTAAGAAAAACTAGCTAAACCTATTGTAGATTATTCCTAGTAGCAGTGAATATCAAAATAAGGTCAAATCAGCTTGTAAAAATGGAGTATGAATCACAGAGATAAATATTACTGATTTTAGACATGTTGTTTTCTACTTCTCAGAAATAAATTTGTGTGCTAAATTGTTAAATTGACCAAATAAGTGTTTGTAATCAACTTATTATTGTTCGAAGTTATAATCGACCTCCCTTTTTTATATTTAAGGAAGATTTGAAAGAATTTTTTATTTAATGAGTATTATGAGATTATTAGTTCCACATGTTTGTATACGAGTCAGGGATGAATTATCTTGGGAATATCAAGCATTATGAACAATTTATCACTGGCAAACCAATTAATCTTGCATTTTTGTTAAGTTTACAAAACGGTAAACTTATGTCGACAATGTTTGGTGACATGATAATTTTTTGAAATTTTGAGATATGGAGTGAAATACATATATATTCTAATACATCACTAAAAATGTGCGACGAATAAAATTCATTTTCTTTTGAATATTATTTTTAAATATTGGAATAAGTAGCGGTGTTATTTGGGTGTTCTGCTCAATTGAGCTAGGTAAGCTGTATTCTCCAAGTTATTTCTCATAATGGGGTCATATTTATAACTTATCAGGTGCGGGATATTCCCTTACTATTCTTGTTGCTGGATAGCAGTAAATTACACGAATACTTACTTACTCATTTTCAATTATTGAAGTCAATTAACTATCTATTTAAGTTGATCAAAGTATTAAAAATTGTTGTCTAATATATGATATAAAATATCAGCTTTAATCGACTTTTATATTTTCAGGTACAGTTCCCCAAGCCTAAAATTTTGAATAATTTATTTTTATTATATTTCATTGGAGGCGGACTAGGTTTAAATCAATATTGTAAAAATGAAGAGTTGTACTAACACTATCTATCTACAGTTCCTCATATCAAATAAGTTCTCAGTTTCCAACTTAGTTACTTTAAACATCCATTGAATTCGAATATTAAAATACTAATTCACGTGGCGATTACATTGTTGTTGTATGTCTACTTAGCTGAACTAATTTTAAAAGTAATATGGGCGTTTGATTTCAATGGTAGTTGTTTATTTAAGAAATCAACCATTATGTTGATTTCGATTATTATTCAAAGAATAGTAATAGACTCATTTTCTTAAATTAAGCAACACTAGGACTAACTAATGTTGTTGGGTAACCTCGTCCAGATTGTAAACTTTGAATACAAGTTCACAAGAATTTTAAGTCTCAAAAGTGACGTAAACTTTGAACCAATAACTTCCAACAAACTTTATTAATACTATAGTTTAACTACGATCTGCTATGTATTTGATGTTTGTGGCAGCTCATAGATGTCTCTCATTACTTTGTATTAGTTAAAATTTGAAGAATTTTATTATAACTGCAACAGCTCAGCATTATATTTTTGTTATCACTGTAACGTAAGGTCACTAATATATAGCGTCAAGATTACGCAAATACATTTCTTCTTAGTTAGTTAGTATTTACAAATATCTAAAAATAGAATAATAATCATAAGTAATCAATTAGATCTTATCTTACAACTGAAATTAATCTATTATACTTATTAGAATACCAGAATATACAATTATTTCACACTTAATTAAATTATTGCGTTACTATCAGCAATTTGTTGAATATCACAAAACGCTCATTTGCTGGATTTTCTTATGATTTAATGTAGCGTTAATTAATTTACTAAATGACACAAATAACAAGTTAATTTCCACCTAATATCGACTCTGTTCATTTTAGTTCTTGCTGATATTTTTTCTTTTTGTTGGTTTAATTACACGAGCATTAACTATAGCTAGCTGATCTTGACATCTTTGTTGAGTATAGGTATTACCATTTATATATTTGATTGTGTTACCGTTTCAGCGTTGATTTCCATTTTACAGAAAATTTTAGGATGAACTTGATTTCACAATAAAACTATGACTTATGTTCTTTGTAGTGTTCGTAACCAACCTAGTAGCTCCACATACTTTGACCGATTCCAAGTCCTGTGTGAATTAGAGTTAACGATTATCATTTTAGTTCATCATAATTCCTCAAATTTCAAACATATCTTGTACAGTCTAAATTCTCCCAAGTTACTTCAACATTAAATCAAAAGCTATCTAATCAAAAGCTATGTATTAGCGTGTTTGATAAGTAGTTATTAATATAATTTTGGAATTTTGGTAAATGAAAGCTGATCTTTTTCATAATATATTAAAATTATTAAATGGCATATACCGTATAATCAATATATAAACTCTATAAAGAGCGAAAAGTTTCGTCTCAACTAATCATTAAGACTTTTGTAGCGGTGATTTCTTTGTGTTTGAAGTGGGAAACAGATCTCAAGAAAATAAAAAATAATGATCGCACATATTTAAAAAGCATTAATAATAATAACTCAAAACTATCAGATTCTTCAAAATATGAGAAAAAATCATGTGTTTGGTGGTACCTTTTATTGTATCAGAACTGATCTATTTATTATGATGGATAACTGTGGACTCATAGTAAGATTTTGGATTGTACAAAATTATAAAATATTTTTACTCAGTAACCTGATGAATGTTAGATTAAATGATCAATAAAATGCTAAACGAATTTTATCAAGAACTCAATGAGAGGTATATGCAAGTAAACAATGTACAATTAGTAGATGAAAGAGTATCAGAAAGAGTATCAAAATGCACTTTAATTATTTTAACAAATTTATCAAAAGTACCAACAAGAGCGAAGTCGCAGGAAGGAAATCAAAAAAAGTTTCTTAAACCAAAACAAACAAAACTTAAAATATATAGGAAAAAGAAAATTAAACTTAGATTTTTGGTGGTCTATATAATCTATATATATAATTTTGGTGGACTTATCACAGTGATAAGTTATCACTCATGCTATTGGTACAAGCGTGACAGTTAATTAAATAATTTTTAATAGCTATTTAAGCTGGAATACTAGGTTCGTAAATTAGTCTGGCACGCTAATAGGTTATTTGTAATACAATAATACAAATGTTTCAATCAATAATGCTTGTATATTATAAGCACTATCAAGCACAGGAATGTTTACATGTTTTGGTATTGTTGGACAGACAGAAGGAAATCTGTCAATGTAATAAATTTAAATTTAAATAAATGTTAATACAATATGCAGCAGCTTTGGAATAGTTGGAATGTAAGGTTTGTACGACTAAACTCTTTTATCAACATCTTCTGTAGCTGAAAATATAATTGCGGTTCTTAATAATTCAATAACTAGTTCTGCTAGTTTTTCTCAAGATATAGGAACTCTTTTCGGTGCAAATTATGCCTAAATTAAATAAATACGAAATATATACATAAATAGTAGTTATTTATGTTCGTAACACAGTAATGGCGGGCTATTAGGTGCTGTAGGTTATTATAATATTATTCTATAAAATATTACTATTCAGCGGACTTCCATTTCTAGTTTTAATGTTGGTTCTGGTGGTTTGATTGGGTACACAGTAAACTGTTAAATATATATTCAAGATACAACTATAAATACGGTTTCTCTTGTTGCATAAAATGGATATGGACTCATTTTAGGCTATATTGATGGTAATAATACTTTAAATATATAGAATTCAAAGTCAATTGGGAGAAATTATATAAATAATGTATTATATGCTAATTGTGGAAGTTTTACGAGTACTATAGGATCTGCAACTCAATGTTGAATGAAATTTTTTTAACAATATTTTGCATGTTCACGAAATGAAATATTTAATAGAGTCACAAAACTTTCTTTACTTTATTCATGTAAAATCTATATTTCACTTGCATTGAACTATTTTCAACTCTGTTTCTGTAATATTTGTAATGTTAAAAAATATATATTCTCAATATTTTAAATAATTTTCGAACACCATAGCAAACCACCTAGACATATTTATATATTCCACTCACTAAACTTTTGTATATAATAGCTCAGTCTTCTGTACAGGAAATTGTAAGTCCGTACGAATGATCATTAGCTTTAGATACACATATGTACATCAATAGCACCTCCATAACCTACGCAGTTAACAACTGTGTTACACGCATCCAGACGTTACGCAGCTGAACCAGATCTATATGCAAATACACTAAACCATTCCATCTGCGCTTCTTTACATACAATAGAGCAGTTGACGCTTTCAAATGCTTTAGGCTCATGGTCATATTGATAGTTAAAGCCAACACAGCACCTTGAACTGGGGTTTGACTTCCGCAACCGATTTAACAGAGTCATATACCATGAAAATATATGAATCGAGTTCTATGGGGACAATGAGCGCGATCAAAACGTTATTGTTGATAATGCGTAAGAGCTGTAGTTAGCTTTATCATAATTATGCTTATTAAGATAGTTATATTAAAATCATAATTGTTATATAATAATAATTGTAAAAATATATTAGATAATGAGGTTTAATTACTATATTATTATATTGTTATTACAACTTTGCATCATTATTAAAAGCAAAATATTCATTTTAAACAGAAATACAAATAATTGAATACCCTATTACAACAACATAATTGAATACTCTACTTATTTTGAATAATTATGTATTGTTTCAATATTTATTTCATTTTATTTCTATGTATTAGCTCATTTTCAAAAATAGATTGCATTTCCATAATACATGTATTTTTCATATTATTCTAGATTCAAACTGTTATAAAATATAAAGTAGTCAACTTTATCCAAATAGCGTGTGACGTTATTGCTTGTCACATATTCTTCACTAGTTAATACACGTTGTTTTTAATCTGCAGAATCCATATAATGTTAGACAGATGCTAATAACTATTTTGTGTTTAGTGCAATGGAGCAACAATTTTTTGTTGCTTTCAAAATATATCAGTTATATTCACTTATAACCATGAGTATTTAACTGCAAATATTGACTTTGTTGAGCGAATACGTTTTGAAGCTGATGGATTGTATTAAATTCTTATATTTGATGGTTAAGCTCACCTCATATTAACTTATTCATCTACAAACTAATAATGAGAATATGTAAAATGAATAAGAATAAGTAGTACTATAATTTTATAATATGAAATTAAGGATGTAGCTCGATTTGAGAACTAAGCTTATTTCTGACATCAGTACTTAACAGTATTTGACTGCATTGCAACTATATAGAATTTACCGCTGCTCTAAAATACAAGAAAAATTAGAAAAAATGATTTTTGAATTAGCTGAGTCATTGCAGCTTTAGCCTTATTGTCAATTTTATACCTTTATTTTTAATACTAAAGTGGAATTTTAAATAACATTATTCCCTACCTGCCCAATAGGAATAGAAGTAAAGTCAAAGCGAAAAGAATAATGCCAAAAAGCGATAGAATAAGATGATATTTACATTGACGGTCTTCAAAATGAAGTATGTTGCCCTCGAAGACATGCGCTTTAAAATTAGACAATGCAAGTATAAATGAAAGTAAAGTGAGTGGGATATACATTTAACATTATCATTTTAAATATTATATGCTAATAATATATATTATGTGTGCAGAGAACCACAACAGAATTCAAAGCGAGGTCGCCTGCGTATTTTCCATGACTCTAAGTACACAACGTAACCGTAAACATTGAGTAAATTGGAATAGACGAAAAGGACGTGTTCGCGTGTTTCAGCAAGAACATACTCACATCATATCAACTTATTCATCTACAAACTAATTAAAGCCAGCCAGCGTTTCCGATCTGATCGGGTTTTTGTCATTTAAATCGTTAATTTCGAGTAAGTCAACGATTAAAAGACGATTAATTATTTATAATTTTGAAGCTACATGTATACTACAGACTTATAAACAACTAAAACATAAATAATCACTCCATATTCTTCACTCCACTATTTTTGGTAAAAACAGTACTTCCATTCAACATCTGCACGGTAATCAACCGTAGACTAATGATATAATTTATAATCGTTTTAATCGTCGGCCATCGTATATTTTGAATTTTAATCGTCTTTTGGTTGGCTTTAAAACTAATATAAAACGAATAATGATTACTCTTTTAGGAATGGTACTCTTTAAAGCTAGAATAGTTCAGTCCTTTTCATTTGTTGAAATAAGATCAGAAAAATCAACTTTACAAATTTAATCAAAATAAAAATGTTGTGTTCTCTGTCATGTCTCAGAAGTGTTCTCTGTCATTCTTTAAATATTACTGTTCGATTTTGTGCAATTTGCAAGCAGAATTCGTTTTAATACGAAATATTTTCTTATTTTTCTCAAGTCCAAAGCGAGAAGTACTACATTTTGGTTAGGTGGTTTAAATAGCATAAAATTTCTTCATTTGTATTGCAACTAGATAAAATCTATAGTTGCTTACAAAACATGAAAGGACTCAGAAATATACAACTTTCCAATAATTTTATCAAAGATTACTCCCCAGTTTCCCATATTAAAGATCCAAATGTAGTATAACAAGTTTTAACTGATTCTAAGTGCTAAAATGGAATATGACAGTATATTGTATATATTATATTTGGCTTTTATTTTATGTCAGCAACAACGTTAAAACAACAACGTATTAAAAATTTCTCGTTCTATTTCACAAAGATTCTTGAACTCGACATTAGTATAGTATACTTAGGACCAAACAACTAAATGAACCAGCACCAGGTGTTTTGCTCTGAGCATTCTGACTGAAACACGCGAGCACGTCTTTTTCGTCTATTCCCACGTACTCGATGTTTATATCGCTCCTCTTAATATTTCATTTTTTAAGATACGGGAGTGAAATTGTATATTTATATTGATAATAGTCTATATAGTTTACAATTATATTATTTTTCCTTTTAATTATATATATCAAGCATTTTTATATATTTTTAGTATCTTTAAATATTAATAATACTTAAATTATCTTGGAAAATTTAATTCCTCTATTTGATTCAATATGGTCAGTTAGATACAACGAGACAATATATACTTACTACATAATATTGTATACATGACAATATTTTCAAAAATAATTGATATTGAGGGAAATGAAAATAATTATGTTAGTAAGGATTGATATCTGCGACAGAATTATATTATTTTAATTTTTATTCAACTTTAAAATTTATCCATTTCTATCATCTTTTTTTATGTTCTAACTTTTACACATATAATTTGAATATTCTTATAATTGATTTAATCTGTTGAGCCAAGTTATAACTATATCCAATTCATTTTAGTTTATCTACTGTTGCATTAATGATCAACATCAAAAAATACAAAATTCTTAACAACTTATTTGAAGTTAAATATCGTTTCCTAGAAATTTTAAAGTTCAAGTGACGTAAAATTATTTAATTATATTCAAAATTAATAATTCAAGTATCTTGTGTTATTAATATTATATAAGAACAAAAGTAATTATATTTCCCATTTTTGATTGATCATCGTACTTTTAATGTCTTAAATATGAAAAATTTAGTAACGTAAAATTATTTAATATGTACTAATATTTGAAATTATTGAAAGCGTAAATTATATATTTGGTTATGCAGTTAGTATTTTCGCTTAACTTCAAATGTTTAATATAATTCAATCTTGTTATATTAATTTCTATAAAAAATATCTCAAATAAAAGTGTGCTGATTGAGTTAATTAAATTTTCTATTAAGCTAGTATGCTCTTTATGTTAACGAAGCCGCTTGTCACTTGAACCTGGATCTCAAGTTTAATGTCGATTTTGTATGTTTCTATTTTACAACACTATTGATGCCCTGTAAACATAATGATTACAATTATAGAATATGAATAATTTAAGGAATAATTCATGCTAGATAATAGTCAAATTGTTGAAAGTAACAACATTTATATTTTTCATAGTTTTCAAATTCTGGAAACTAAAATTACAACATTTGAATTTGGATTAATATATATTTTAAAGTTCTAAAAATTTTATGGTGTTCGATTTGAGTAATGAGTGCGATTTTATTAAACTACTAATTCAATATTATTTAGTCATTACATAAAATTTTTAATTTCAAATTCATTTAAGAAGTGAAAATGTTAAATTAATTTACGTCGCACATATTTGCTTTTATATAACATATTATAAAATAAATGCTCCTTGCTGATTATTTATAAAATTATTATCATGTTATTGTATTAATCTATTGTTTGAATATAAAGAAATACAATGTTACTAAAAATTCATTCAATTGTATTATACTAGTTTACTTCCACGAAGACTAATATTATGTTAAATAATAAACATATACAGTATTTGTATATATATGAATATATGTTTATCGTAACGTTGTGCACCCGAGGTCGTGAAATACGCGGGTGGCCTCGCTTTAGATTCTACTGTGGTTCTCTGCACAGATCGCTTTTTGACTTTCTGACGACGTGGCAGTGGGCGACTTCTTTGCCTTGCGCGAATGTCCAGGCGTGGAGGTCATGAACTCCGGCGACTCCTTTCACCTACAGTATCTACTTTAGAGAAAAAGACCTACGAGCAACACTAAAAAGAATCAGACCTGAGAATGAGATAGAACGCCTGGTGCTGCGAGCAACAGCCCAAAAAGGTCCAGGCATGAAATGAGGAATTACATCTGATTTAAATATACATTCACATAAAATAATAAATCTCATCTGCGTCCGCGACCTTCTCTGGCCTTTGGTCGTTCATCGTTATCTTCAGTCTTTTCAACCTGCTCATCAAATATTCCTTCGGCCGACTCGGATACTTTTATTTCTCTAGTCCTCTTCTTCAGCGTTCTTTGGCCCATTTTAATTACTATCTAGTTTAAGTCCTTCACCTTGTCAATAAAAGCGTTTTTTGTGTTTTCGTCGAAATATTCTTCGTTTTCTTCTTCCTGCTCCTCTTCTTCGTCATTCAAGTATTCGTTCGCCATTAACGGTGACTTTATAGGTGCGATGGGCGGCTTTTACTTAGACTCAGTACTTTAATTTTTGATCTATGGTTCAACAAGAGAATTATTCTGTTACACTTATTACAGTAGTTTAGCTGAACTAGTGTTGTCAACAAAATCTTCATATTCGTCAGCAGGTCTACTTGGTGTAATAAACGAATCGTCTACGACCAATCTATTGGGAGCAGGGGATTTATAGCTTTATTCAGTAAGTTTTTGGGTAGATTTCGGTTCATCATTGCTTTTTAAATCTTATTTGTTGTTTACAAGCTAATTAGTTTCTAAACTTTTGACTTCATTTAATTTGACTTCCTAATCATATTCAGTTTTTGTTCGTACTCCTTCATCTTAGAGTTCTTCAGGTTTGTCGAATGAATCTTCTTTCTCAATTTTTACATCCTTAATTGGTGATTAAGTTTATATTTATGGCTACTCCTGTTTTACTTCAGTTAGCTAGAATTTTATTTCATTCATTGGTGATGTAATGCGTGCACATTTAACTTTCACTTAGTTTGATTCGAATGAATTTTTCTTTGGAGTCTTCATTTACATTCCTTTATTTATATTTTTTGCAGGACTTTCTTATCCATTGAACGAATCTTCTTATTTTCCATCAGATTTCATTTCTTTTACTGGCTATTTCATTTCTTTGTGTTCTTTACCATTACTAAACTCTAAATCATCGTCGAACGAGTCTTCCTTCTTTACTTCAGCTGGTTTAACAGCTGCCTTGGCTTCTTCCTTCTTCGGTGGTTTCGCACTCTTCACTTCTTTCTGGACTGGTTCGTCGTCGAACGAGTCTTCTTTCCTTACTTCAGCTGGTTTAACAGCTGCCTTGGCTTCTTCCTTCTTCGGAGTCTTGGAGGTCTTCACTTCTTTCTGGACTGGTTCGTCGTCGAACGAGTCTTCTTTCCTTACTTCAGCTGGTTTAACAGCTGCCTTGGCTTCTTCTTTCTTCGGAGTCTTGGAGGTCTTCACTTCTTTCTGGACTGGCTCGTCGTCGAACGAGTCTTCCCTCTATACTTCAGCTGGTTTAACAGCTGCCTTGGCTTCTTCTTTCTTCGGAGTCTTGGAGGTCTTCACTTCTTTCTGGACCGGTTCGTCGTCGAACGAGTCTTCCTTCTTTACTTCAGCTGGTTTGACTGCTGCCTTGGCTTTTTCCTTCTTCGGAGTCTTGGAGGTCTTCACTTCTTTCTGGACTGGTTCGTCGTCGAACGAGTCTTCTTTCTTTACTTCAGCTGGTTTGACAGCTGCCTTGGCTTCTTCCTTCTTCGGAGTCTTGGAGGTCTTCACTTCTTTCTGGACCGGTTCGTCATCGAATGAATCTTCTTTCCTTACTTCAGCTGGTTTGACTGCTGCCTTGGCTTCTTCTTTCTTCGGAGTCTTGGAGGTCTTCACTTCTTTCTGGACTGGTTCGTCGTCGAACGAGTCTTCTTTCCTTACTTCAGCTGGTTTAACAGCTGCCTTGGCTTCTTCTTTCTTCGGAGTCTTGGAGGTCTTCACTTCTTTCTGGACCGGTTCGTCATCGAATGAATCTTCTTTCCTTACTTCAGCTGGTTTAACAGCTGCCTTGGCTTCTTCTTTCTTCGGAGTCTTGGAGGTCTTCACTTCTTTCTGGACCGGTTCGTCATCGAATGAATCTTCTTTCCTTACTTCAGCTGGTTTAACAGCTGCCTTGGCTTCTTCTTTCTTCGGAGTCTTGGAGGTCTTCACTTCTTTCTGGACCGGTTCGTCGTCGAATGAATCTTCCTTCTTTACTTCAGCTGGTTTTACGGCTGTCTTGGCTTCTTCTTTCTTCGGAGTCTTGGAGGTCTTCACTTCTTTCTGGACCGGTTCGTCGTCGAATGAATCTTCCTTCTTTACTTCAGCTGGTTTTACGGCTGTCTTGGCTTCTTCTTTCTTCGGAGTCTTGGAGGTCTTCACTTCTTTCTGGACTGGTTCGTCGTCGAACGAATCTTCCTTCACCTAAGTTTCAAGTTTAACTTCTTTTGTGGGCGATTTATCTCGTTTTTCAGGCGATTCCTATCTCTTCTTTGGTGTCTTTCTTTCTATATTTTTCTGGCTTTTCTCTTATTTGGAGTCCTCTTTCTCAAACTCCTTAACAGGCGATTCATTTTTTTGACTCTCAAACGAGTCTTCCTGTTTGACCTCCGCCTGCTAAATTTTGACTTTTGGTGATTTATTTCTTGCGCTTTTAACTTTAATTTTCTTTGGTTCGAACTCTCCGATTTCATTCACGAGAGGGAGTTTTACGATTCTCATTTGTTTATTTTGTTCGGGACTCGTTTCGAGAGAATCCTCCGGTTCAATTCTCTCTGGTTCTGTGAACATTTGTGGTAAACTAATAGTTTATTTGTTCGTTTTTGGTTTAATTTTGATCTTTTTAAGTTTTATCTGGGCGAATTGGTTGAAGAACGGTTCATTTTCGGATATTTTTGTTATTTCGGGCGGTTTGCTGAACAGATTGCTCTTGAAACTGGGCAGTTTCACGTTATTGTTGTTAATAATGTTGTTCTGCACATTTTGGTGGTCAAGTTATAATTTATAGTCGAGGTCTGAGATCGTGTAGCCGGGCACGTGCTCGAAGTGGAATATTTTGGGAAGGAGGCCGAAAAAGGGGAACTTAAGCGGGTTCCTGTTCTACTTTAAGTAGGAGACGCGGAAGAGAGCCAACTGCTCAGACTCATCCAGAACGAATTACTAAACGGATTTTGAATCTAAAGTGTAATTTTCCTTGATCAAAAACTGCAAATGGCGCTTAAAACGCTGACACAGATTCAATGCCAAGTTTGGAGGAGCAGAATAATCAATTGACAGGAAAAACATGAGATCAAGCTGATTACCAGAAAAAGGACCCAATTCGTACCACTTTGAAATAACCGAACGCGTTTGCACCATTGAACCGAAATTAGTCAGAAAGAGCAACGTGGGCAAGGATTGCTTGTTGAAAATACTCCTCTTCAGCAAATCTGTGAACACATTACACTCGAAATACTCCAAGTTCGGGAAGACCAGAGGCTACTTGATGAACTAACGAGCATTTTTTGTGGTCAACGCCAATCTTTCAAAAGAAAGCTAACAATTCACAAATATCTAAGCAACTTCATGAGGCAGCTTTTTAACTTTCATCTCCAAAATATCTCTAAGTTCGTTGTAGTTTTGCTCAAAATCCTTTTGCACCTGTATATATTCAGTTTTTAACTGAGATAGTAATTTAAGTTGGTATAAATAATCATTTATTTTATCTGCGTTATTACTTAATTGCTGGTACGCGAAAGATGATTCCTTTTTTGACACATCTAATTATTTCCAATAATTAATAAGTTGCGGGAGATATGCGCGCACAACCTATTTACTATCAGTATTTTATCTTTATAACTGATTTATAGGTGCTGTTTAAGGTTTCGGAACCTTCTATATTACAAATGTGTTTAAACTTTACTATATGTGTAATAATTAACCTAAAAGCGCTTAACGATCCATTTGTGGAGTGATTATATAAATACTATAGTATACAATTTAAAAATATTATATAATCATTCTATTTTCAGTTTTCTAAAATGCTTTATATAACATTGTTTACAAAGAACCATACCATATGTTGGAAGCATAGTTCTTTTGCTTTAGCACATTTCTATTGCTTTAAATAACAGATACGCATATTATCTTATTGTCGTTAAAGATATTAGATTGTTTTCGATTTAGATATAATATATAAATATTAAAAAAACTTTGTTGTTAATTCTATTTGTGGAACAATGCATAATGAAACAAATAAATCATTCTAATTTCAGTTTTCTAAGATGTAGCACAAAACATCTTCTACAAATAACCATTCCACAAGTACAGCATAATTCTGTTTCAGTTTTTACACATATACGACAAAGTTAGTGTCTTCTTTTATTCTTTATAAAGTCATTGTCAATTATGTGAATTTACTCATGATTTGCAACAGATTATATACTCAACTCTTCTTCTTCATTTTTTTCTTCTTCTGGTAACATTGTTTTTATTTCAATAGCTTTAAACAATAAATAAGTAAAGTGACGTATTGATTTTATAGATTTACACTGATGCTTCCTTAAGATGAACGTGTTATATGAATTAATTACACAGATTTATAAGCAATACATAATATATTTGAAAGTTTTGTTTAAAATTTTAGTAGGATATTTAATATAACTCATTAGTTGATTTATATGTCCTTGATATGTTTGCTTTTACTCAATATTTTTAAGAACATGGATATTTTTAATGGGAAAAGATTATTTTTATTTTAGTTCTTTATGAAACTTGGACTATTTTAT
This sequence comes from Hexamita inflata, assembly GCA_963988835.1. NCBI lineage: Eukaryota > Fornicata > Diplomonadida > Hexamitidae > Hexamita > Hexamita inflata. Next base: position 14,465 of record CAXDID010000830.1, on the reverse strand, counting down.
ATAATGGCGTTATGCAGCTTTTATTTGTTAAGTTTATTTTTCAAAATGTTCAAATTTTGGAGGATATTAAAAATATGGGATTTATTACTATGTTTCTAAATAATTAACAGTTATATTAGACCCCCAATAATCATTAAATATTTGATTGATATTTTGAGATGACATTATTGTCTAGGCGAATCCTTAAATTTCTATCTGTTATAAAATAAGTGATATATTTCTATATAACCAGTTTTCATCATTTTAATTTTGCAAAAATTATTCATCATTTGATTCAGAATCACTTTACACACATTCAATATTTTATTTTCCATTAAAACATATAATTTCAGAAATATATTTATATTTTTTAAATGACATGATCTTTTGAATGTATTCACATGCAAATACTTATTCAGACGACCAAAAGTCAGCTAGAGAGTATCTTGGTGAAATAATAATTGCTAAATTTACTTTAATGAACTACCAAAACTCGAATTCGTCAAATTATTTTAAATCATCTTAAACTGTTAGGCGTTATTATGTGCATAATACTATCTATTGAACTAATTATTAATTAAAGTATTTTTAGAATTATTCAAAAACTAGCTGTATTTGTAATTGCAATTCAATATCCATTAGTGAAGTGGAAAAATTAATTTTATGTTTCATTACATATTTTATTACATATTTCACACCACAATATGAAATGTTAAGAATTTGCTCCACACAAACATGCACTGGCATGTGAACGATGTTCTATTGCTTGTGTGTATTGTGGTTCTCCAGATTTATTGGACCATCCTGTATTTATTTGTGAGAATCATTTTAAAATGAGTGAAAAGTGTTGCAAATGTGGTAGGCCGGCATCATTTTAAATGAAATGTTGTAAATTCTGCAAGAAAATGTAGCTTGATCGAGAAGGTTGTGTTTGGGTATTGGATATTAAATGAACTATTAGTGCATATTTTCTATTTCATTCAATCACAAAGTCAATCAATATTCTTTTGAATGCATTCTATTATTATTCGGAATAATGTGCAATAATTGACTGACTCATTCATTAGACTTCTATATTATACGACGTACCCCTTCTTCCACTTCTGAGTTATCTTTTTGTATCATAATATTGTTGAAAATAATCATAAATATAAGCTATTTATGAAGGTATTTTGTCAGACTGGGTTCATTTTTAGGGAGTCTGAAAAACATTGGTCAACCCTCTTATAAATGGAGCCGGACCCTTATAATTCATCAAACTGCTAGATTTTAATAATTGCCAATTGAAATATCCACTCATATCCTGAACACAATTATCGTTTTCCTTATTTCTTATCTTGGCCAAATATTTCATTCTTAAATCTATATACTCAAAATAACATTTGATCTTATTCATTTTCACATTTACTCAGTACGTGACCACATTCGAGCACGAGTCGCTCAATTTAATTCCATTTTTCTTCTTCTTTTATTCTTTTTTACTAATGCAAACAACCGCTACAGTGCTCCCAACCGCAATACTTAAAACCACTCCAGCCACCGCTCCAATAATAATGACCGTTTTATCTCCGCTTTTCAAAACGCAGTTTATTCCGTCAATTTAGTAATTATCCGGACAATTACTCACACACCCCGAATCGTAAATAAACTGGGATTCGCCCGGACACTTCCGGACGCACGAATTGTTGAACTTAAAATAATTCACTGGACAGTATATATAACAAGTACTATTATAATAAGCATTATTCTGGTGAATACAAGTATATTTGGCATTAAATATGATCAAATCTGCATACAATGACTGCATTGACTAAACGTAGTGGTCGAGGGTTAAAGTTGAATAATCGTATGAAATTAACTTTAGCGAGATACTGGACGCGTTCACGCACTAATCCTGTATTCTAGTTATATCTGCTGGAGCGGAACCCTCAAATAATTCAACGTTGGTCCAAAATTGCTTCTTAGTTTCAGTTGCAGCCTTTGCTATGGCTGTCAGGTACTCGACGCTGAAGTTGCGACGGGCAGCGTTGGAGCCGACCCCGTCTTGAACGGCTATGATGTCCACGGAGCTGTTGACTAGCATGTCCTTGAAAAACTAATAGTCCTAAGCTGAGGTTTCGAGATCCTGGTTGAAGAAAGGAGAGATCATCATGGTCTTGTTCTTGGAGTGCGCGTAGTCGCTGACCGGTTTCACGAAGTTGTTGACCAGTCTCTACATGTCCGCTGGAACCTGCCAGTAATACCTGGCGATTTCGTGCGGGATGTAGAAGCCCTTGATAGCCGTTTATGGGAACTTGGCCAAGAGCTCGTCGATCACCTTGATGGAGTTTTCGCGCTGTCTGAAGAGGTAGGCGTCGTCCGGAGTCGTCCACCAGCCGTCGTTTTCGGCGTAGACCCCGAGGTAGATGCTCATGTTCTGCTTGGCGGCAGATGGGATGATGCGCTCGAAGTAGGAGTTGTTGGCGGTGCCGACTGCGAAGGGAAGCTTGGAGTCGTAGAAGCGCTGGGTCTTGTCTATATCCAGGTATGTCTGTATCCAGGTTGAGCTTCTTCATGTTGCTCACCTGCAAGTCGATCTGCGACTGGTTTCTAAAGAAAGAATTCCAGCCGGCGTCGAAGATGCCTGATATCGGCAGAGTTGCGAGGAATGATAATTATAAGATCATATTTGGTGTGAAATTAATATATAATTCTATTTATTATATGTATATAGACTATTTAATAACACCACATCACATGATAACGATTTGTATCATCAATATCAAATTTTATGAATCAATCTAACGAATCTTATTCAGGGGCTTATTTTTATAGAAGAATACCACATCCAATGCGTGTCCATTTTTTATCTCCTTTTTAACTTATAACCATGCTAACACCATCAGGAATACATACTGGGTGAGAAGCCTATAATTCAATTACTTTGCTATTTCCTGCTACTGTTTTATTATCCGAAGTTACCTTAGCTAATATATTTATATTGTTTACTGTAACCAAAAGTTCAGTGCCTATCTTTGTGGACTTATTTATATATTATTCTTCTGACAGATCTGGTTGAATCTGATCTTTGTTTATGATCAAGCAAAACTTAATTTTGAAATTAATAATGATATCGGGTAATGTTCCTGGATAACCAATCATTTAACCAACTAATTTATCAGATTTTGTTAATGATGGATCTAGCATTGTGCCTATGGCTATTAGACCGCCTGGAAGAGCATACCTAAGATCGTTATTCTCAGCCTTAAGACTAATTATTTGTGTTGTGAGAGGATAACATTTATATGTTTTATCTGTACTTTTTTCGACAATTCCTGGCCTAATTTCTATAATATCTCCTACCTTTAAAATACCATCTAAGAGAGTACCACCAATAACACCACCTTTCATCTAGTCTATATTTATCCCTTATCGGTTAACATCAAAGCTTCTAATAGATACCACACGTGGTGGTTTATCTAATTTTCGCTTTGGTACTGGTATTTTGACGATTTCGTTTATAATATATTCAATATTTAAATTAACAGCCGCCGAAACTGGTATAATAGGCGTTTCATTATTTTAAAGATAAGTGCCTAAAAATGACTAGATTTAAGAATAGTTCAGACGAGCCTGGGTTTCATCAACAATATCGATCTTATTTTGAGCTACGATTATTGGGAGTTATGTTTAACTGATTCTGATGGTTTTGAAATATTCAACTGTTTAACTTTGCGGGCATGATTAGTCGGCGGCTACTACAAGAATAGTTGCATCCAGTTAATCACTTGTTAGTAGTGTTGTCATCTAATCAACATCATAACCACTACATTCAATAATCGAAATATGGCGTATTAGTGTTGAAGGGTATTCACACATTGGACACGGAATTTTATCATTTGTATCAGATTGTTATGTAAAGTAGCGGTGTTATGTAGTGCATTCTGAATTGCTACATTCAAAAATTTTGATATTCATATAATATAATGGATAATTACAACAATAATCTTTTGTAAATGATGTTAACGCTCGAAATAGTGTTGTTGTACCATGAGCGACTTGACCAATTAATCCAATATTGATAGTTGCTTATCTAGAAATAACATCCTGATGCTACTCATTTAATTCTTAAATTTAAGCTAGTTATTGCGATAAATATTCTGGTTGCAATTCGTTAGACATACTATAATAATGAAGTGGTATTTTCATTAACAATATATTTGTAAAATTCAACAATTATATCAAATTTAATATTTAGACTTACTACATAACCTCGAATTGAGACACCCACCCCCTTTCACTTACAGACACCCGAAGTGCTCAGATACAGACACCTACCGATTTTTTATAGTAAAGGTGTCTATAACTGAACTACAAAAGGGGTTGTAAGTGAATTGAACATTGTAAATCTCTTTTGTATTTACTAATTTTTTTGAGCTTTTGAGCTTTGTATGACCATATATATAAATTATATGCTACTTAATCTTCTATATAATGGTAATTTATGCAAATTAGATCAAGAAACTAGAAATTTTCAGAATATTTTTGGAAAAGGTGTCTGTAACTGAAATGGAAAACCAAATCTGACACCGAAAATATACCAAACTGGGCCAGATTTGCTCTCACTTATAGACACCCTGGCCATTTTTGGAAACTGCTCGGGTGTCTGTATTCGAACAAGGGTGGGTGGTTCAATTCGAGGTTATGTAGTATAGTCGAACCCACTAAGTTACATTCAAATCTTTTTGAGACCCATAATGTTACATTTCTCCATCGAATCTCCGAATTGTTACATCAATGAGCACAATGTTCAATTGCGGTTCACTAAGTTCAATCGCTGTTCGAATAGTTACATCGGAATTAGTTAGTATTACCATTCACCTACAACTTTTATTACAAATTTCCACACCCTATTTAAACAAATGTTTGGTTTTTAAACATGAGTTCTAAAATATTGCATTTAAACATACTTTGATAATATAGAATGATGTTTTATTACAGTGTGCTATATAATACGTTATAATCTATATTTTACGCATTAACCAAAATCTAATTAAAATTTTATAACTCCATGTAAATAAGGAATTAATCAATATAACATATATCAACGATAAAATAATAGAGTATAGACATAAATATATTAATCTAAACAACTACTGCAAAATATTTGAAAAAATATATAACTAATTATTTCATAATTATTATAGCTATATTATAAAATGTCATAAATATAGTTCAAACATTTACTAACTACTTCACAAAAACGCAAAATATAATATAATTTAAATTTGGTATATTCTTATAAATAATATTGATATTATGTTAAAATACAAATATAAGTAACTTTTATGATATTAAAACATCATTCTATATTATCAAAGTATGTTTAAATGCAATATTTTAGAACTCATGTTTAAAAACCAAACATTTGTTTAAATAGGGTGTGGAAATTTGTAATAAAAGTTGTAGGTGAATGGTAATACTAACTAATTCCGATGTAAATAGCGATTGAACTTAGTGAACCGCAATTGAACATTGTGCTCATCGATGTAACAATTCGGAGATTCGATGGAGAAATGTAACATTATGGGTCTCAAAAAGATTTGAATGTAACTTAGTGGGTTCGATTATACAAATAGTAAAATTACAATAATCTAAATAATAACATGACTCACTCAACAGCAACAATCCAACAATACATCTAAACGCAATAAATATATATACTAGTTATTTTACTATAACCAAGTAAAAATAATATATATTTTAATAATTCTTGTGGTTGATAATATTCCAGTTTATTAAAATGGCTTTCATCTTAGTTTCTAATCTAAGTGATTCTGCTTCCTCATTTTTGTAACAGCTTTATTGTATAGTTTTATGTAACAGCTTTAATGTATTTACTATGTGTGATTCAACATCTTTTTTAATATCAAGTAACTATTTTACTTTATTTTATGTTATGCAATGTAAATATATATACGTAATACCAATACATATAATATTGTTAAACAACAGCAGTTAAGTTGTTCTTATCATAAGCTTTTTAATCATCAATAAAAGTCAGAAATTTTTGTCTATATAACTATTAAATAGATTATTATAATATTAATCCGCACCAAAACGAATAAGTAAGATATTCTGAGTAAACTAAAAAATATACAATAGGTTGTATAAAAACCTTATTTAATTAACAGATAATAGTTATATCCAACTGCTGAACTAAAAATACCGTAAATATAATCAAAATAGTAAAAATTGCAGAAAGGTCCGCAATTGCATATTTCTCCTATGACCGATCTGTGGCAGAAACTAAAATTTTCTGAGTAAGAAGCTTCTTTAAATTATCAAATAATGCAGCGAAATGTTTCAGAATAAACAGAATATGTGAGAGTCCTTACAGATGCTGTTGGATTATCGGAAGAATATTAAGCTTATGAAAAAGATTTTATTTCAGCGCGAAATCATATCAATTTTGCTCTGGAGAATCCAACGCGAACAACTAAGTACACACCCAAGTCATTATGCACCGCATTAGTACGTATAAAGTCTTGTTTAAATAATATGGTGCTGCTAACTAAGCTTGCGCGTCATATTGCGCATCATCCTGTATCTTTACCCTATTTTGAAGTAACAGCTGAGAATCCACTAGCATTGATTTACAAAGACAATGTGTTAAATTAGTTGAATATCGCGATATTGCTTGAGTTGTCAGGTTTTTGCCACACTGAGTCTGTAAAGCTGGTGAATGCTTGGTTTGAGAACGGGACTAAGCATATTCCATCTCCGACTAAGCTGAGGTTGATGTTTCTTCTAGGTTTGGATTATCCGCCTTTAATTACTCCTTCGCGTCAGCTTTCGCAGCGTTTTGACGCGTATTGTTTCTTAACAGCTGGTTTTGAGTAGCTTGTGGACCAGGTGAATAGGAATTCAATTTTCGATGTGTGTGTGCACGAGTACAACACGGTGACGCAGTATTAGTTAAAAATGCGAACTTAGAAGCTCACTCCCCTTAAGATTCCCCACTTCACGGACTACGTTCCCTTGTTCAAGACCGAGCCGGTGCCCAATTTCACGATGTCCGAGTACGACTACCAGATGTACGTGATTTAAAAGGAGCGTGACCTTAAATCCCAGTAAATGCTCTAAAACGCAATAACTTACCAGTTATTTAAAAAAGACGAACCACTCCACCGAGAACCGAAACAACTAAAATTAAAACCAACAGAAGAAGAAAAGAAAACGGAACACACACTCCAATTCCTAAAAAGGAGCCAAAACGTCGGACGACCACAAACGAGTTTTAAAGACCAAAAACTGAATTAAAGACCCGTGAATTAATTCTCGAGCATCAAACTCAAACCAACCGCTTATATGGTCCCAGATGACGTAGAAGTACCTCAAGAGTACAAATACGTAGATTACATTTACGAAGACCAAGAAGACGAAGAAGAAATGGAAGAACCAGAAATATACGAACACGAATACATAAACGCACACGCAAAAGGAATGAGCCCGGAAGTACAACTAAAATCACCAGTTAGAAAAATCACCAACAACTCAGTTGAAATATACGAAGACAACGAAGACAGCATCCCAATTCAACACGAATAAACAATCAGAATACTCAACAACAGCGACGTAATCAACACACAAAAATTCAACCTAGATTACATGGACTCACCCCAACTTCAAAGCAAAGAAAGCATGAAATCTATAAAATCGCCTGAAAAGAAACAAGATAGCCCAGTTTAAATATAATAAGAAGTGAAGATACCTGAGCCGGTCCAGAAAGAAGTGAAGACCTCCAAGACTCCGAAGAAAGAAGAAGCCAAGGCAGCTGTCAAACCAGCTGAAGTAAAGAAAGAAGATTCATTCGACGACGAACCAGTCCAGAAAGAAGTGAAGACCTCCAAGACTCCGAAGAAAGATGAAGCCAAGGCAGCTGTCAAACCAGCTGAAGTAAAGAAGGAAGACTCGTTCGACGACGAACCGGTTCAGAAAGAAGTGAAGACCTCCAAGACTCCGAAGAAAGAAGAAGCCAAGGCAGCTGTCAAACCAGCTGAAGTAAAGAAGGAAGATTCATTCGACGACGAACCAGTCCAGAAAGAAGTGAAGACCTCCAAGACTCCGAAGAAGGATGAAGCCAAGGCAGCTGTCAAACCAGCTGAAGTAAAGAAAGAAGATTCATTCGACGACGAGCCAGTCCAGAAAGAAGTGAAGAGTGCGAAACCTCCGAAGAAGGAAGAAGCCAAGGCAGCTGTCAAACCAGCTGAAGTAAAGAAGGAAGACTCGTTCGACGACGAGCCAGTCCAGAAAGAAGTGAAGACCTCCAAGACTCCGAAGAAAGAAGAAGCCAAGGCAGCTGTCAAACCAGCTGAAGTAAAGAAGGAAGACTCGTTCGATGACGAGCCAGTCCAGAAAGAAGTGAAGACCTCCAAGACTCCGAAGAAGGAAGAAGCCAAGGCAGCTGTCAAACCAGCTGAGTAAGAAGGAAGACTCGTTCGATGACGAGCCAGTCCATAAAAGAAGTGAAGACCTCCAAGACTCCGAGAAGGATGAAGCCAAGGCGGCTGTCAAACCAGCTGAGTAAAGAAGGAAGACTCGTTCGACGACGAGCCAGTCAGAAGAAGTGAAGACCTCAAGACTCCGAAAAGAGAAGAAGCCAAGGCAGCTGTCAAACCAGCTGAAGTAAAGAAGGAAGACTCGTTCGACGACGAACCAGTTCAGAAAGAAGTGAAGACCTCCAAGACTCCGAAGAAGGATGAAGCCAAGGCAGCTGTTAAACCAGCTGAAGTAAAGAAAGATGATTCATTCGATGACGAACCAGTCCAGAAAGAAGTGAAGACCTCCAAGACTCCGAAGAAAGATGAAGCCAAGGCAGCTGTCAAACCAGCTGAAGTAAAGAAGGAAGACTCGTTCGACGACGAGCCAGTCCAGAAAGAAGTGAAGAGTGCGAAACCTCCGAAGAAGGAAGAAGCCAAGGCAGCTGTCAAACCAGCTGAAGTAAAGAAGGAAGACTCGTTCGACGACGAGCCAGTCCATAAAGAAGTGAAGACCTCCAAGACTCCGAAGAAGGATGAAGCCAAGGCAGCTGTCAAACCAGCTGAAGTAAAGAAGGAAGACTCGTTCGACGACGAACAGTCAGAAAGAACGAAAGAGTGCAGAAACCTCCGAAGAAGGAAGAAGCCAAGGCAGCTGTCAAACCAGCTGAAGTAAAGAAGGAAGACTCGTTCGATGACGAGCCAGTCCATAAAGAAGTGAAGACCTCCAAGACTCCGAAGAAGGATGAAGCCAAGGCAGCTGTCAAACCAGCTGAAGTAAAGAAGGAAGACTCGTTCGACGACGAGCCAGTCCAGAAAGAAGTGAAGACCTCCAAGACTCCGAAGAAGGAAGAAGCCAAGGCAGCTGTCAAACCAGCTGAAGTAAAGAAGGAAGACTCGTTCGACGACGAACCGGTTCAGAAAGAAGTGAAGACCTCCAAGACTCCGAAGAAGGATGAAGCCAAGGCAGCTGTTAAACCAGCTGAAGTAAAGAAAGATGATTCATTCGATGACGAACCAGTCCAGAAAGAAGTGAAGACCTCCAAGACTCCGAAGAAAGATGAAGCCAAGGCAGCTGTCAAACCAGCTGAAGTAAAGAAGGAAGACTCGTTCGACGACGAAGTAAAGAAAGAAGACTCGTTCGACGACGAACCGGTCCAGAAAGAAGTGAAGAGTGCGAAACCACCGAAGAAAGAAGAATCCAAGGCAGCTGTCAAACCAGTTGAAGTAAAGAAGGAAGACTCGTTCGACGACGAACCGGTCCAGAAAGAAGTGAAGAGTGCGAAACCACCGAAGAAAGAAGAATCCAAGGCAGCTGTCAAACCAGCTGAAGTAAAGAAAGAAGACTCGGTCGACGACGAACCAGTCCAGAAAGAAGTGAAGAGTGCGAAACCACCGAAGAAAGAAGAATCCAAGGCAGCTGTCAAACCAGCTGAAGTAAAGAAAGAAGACTCGTTCGACGACGAACCGGTTCAGAAAGAAGTGAAGACCTCCAAGACTCCGAAGAAGGAAGAAGCCAAGGCAGCTGTCAAACCAGCTGAAGTAAAGAAAGAAGACTTGTTCGACGACGAACCGGTTCAGAAAGAAGTGAAGACCTCCAAGACTCCGAAGAAGGAAGAAGCCAAGGCAGCTGTCAAACCAGTTGAAGTAAAGAAAGAAGACTCGTTCGACGACGAACCAGTCCAGAAAGAAGTGAAGAGTGCGAAACCTCCGAAGAAGGAAGAAGCCAAGGCAGCAGTCAAACCAGCTGAAGTAAAGAAGGAAGACTCGTTCGACGACGAACCGGTCCAGAAACCGAAGAAGGAAGAAGCCAAGGCAGCTGTCAAACCAGCTGAAGTAAAGAAAGAAGACTTGTTCGACGACGAACCAGTCCAGAAAGAAGTGAAGAGTGCGAAACCTCCGAAGAAGGAAGAAGCCAAGGCAGCTGTCAAACCTGCTGAAGTAAAGAAGGAAGACTTGTTCGACGACGAACCGGTTCAGAAAGAAGTGAAGACCTCCAAGACTCCGAAGAAGGAAGAAGCCAAGGCAGCTGTCAAACCAGCTGAAGTAAAGAAAGAAGACTTGTTCGACGACGAACCAGTCCAGAAAGAAGTGAAGAGTGCGAAACCTCCGAAGAAGGAAGAAGCCAAGGCAGCTGTCAAACCAGCTGAAGTAAAGAAGGAAGACTCGTTCGACGACGAACCGGTCCAGAAAGAAGTGAAGAGTGCGAAACCACCGAAGAAAGAAGAATCCAAGGCAGCTGTCAAACCAGCTGAAGTAAAGAAAGAAGACTCGTTCGACGACGAACCGGTTCAGAAAGAAGTGAAGACCTCCAAGACTCCGAAGAAGGAAGAAGCCAAGGCAGCTGTCAAACCAGCTGAAGTAAAGAAGGAAGACTCGTTCGATGACGAACCAGTCCAGAAAGAAGTGAAGAGTGCGAAACCTCCGAAGAAGGAAGAAGCCAAGGCAGCTGTCAAACCAGCTGAAGTAAAGAAGGAAGATTCATTCGACGACGAATCAAACATTATGAAAGTTAAATGCACACGAATTAAATCCCCGATAAATGACGTCAAATTCAAGCAAGCAGAAGTCCAAAAAGAATTAATAACATAACCAAATACCCAAAACACCAAAACGGAAGTAAATACATAACCACTCCACACACAAAATGAATAAAACGAATCGGAATTGAATTTCGACGAACCAGAGGAGCTCGAAGACGAAGGCGAACTGGAATTCGACCCTTAAATTCTGAACTAATTCGTAGAAAACGCCCTCGAATTGAATAAAATAGTTCTAAATTCGAAGAAACCAAAAACGAAAAAGAAAACAAAACGGAACTCGGAACAAAGCAACAACTCGAAAGTCAAGAAAACGGACCTCACCTCGGATATTTCGGATGAAGAAATTCTTAAAATTGGGAAATGAGAGAATTATAATACAAAAATAAAATATTTATTGAAGCTATTTTGTAATAAAATTTAATCTATTAATTAACTCTCTATAACTTTTGTAAAATCAGTACTAAGGCTCAATTTAATACATCTCATAAATCATCACTGAATTAATTCTAGTACATGTAGTTTGTTGGTCGTAAATCGTATTTGTAATTATTTGTTCATTTGTAATAGAATATACATGTTGTTGAGAGATAAGATATCGCAATTGAAGAGTAGATGAATAGTATACACGTTGTATACATAATTGTATACATTTAAGTTGTATCCAAAATAATAATGAAATTTATCATAAATATGCCACAAATTCAAAAACGGACTGATTGATTTAATTTTAGATAAAGTGAGTGTACATTTTGTATCCAAAAACGAGTTGCAATTATATTTGAAACAGTTAATGCTTAGAAAGCTGCATTATTAGTGCAGTATTAGAATCTTATTATAAATTATATAATATACTAAACATTTGTTCATATTTTTTATTTTCATATTTTTTTCATTAGTAAAATATTTATACCATGTTATGGATCAAAAATATAACAAATTTATATTCACACCAAATATGATCTTATAATTATCATTCCTCGCAACTCTGCCGATATCAGGCATCTTCGACGCCGGCTGGAATTCTTTATTTAGAAACCAGTCGCAGATCGACTTGCAGGTGAGCAACATGAAGAAGCTCAACCTGGACACGCTGATTCTCCAGTACAGCATAGACAAGACCCAGCGCTTCTACGACTCCAAGCTTCCCTTCGCAGCCGGCACCGCCAACAACTCCTACTTCGAGCGCATCATTCCGTCTGCAGCCAAGCAGAACATGAGCATCTACCTCGGGGTCTACGCCGAAAACGACGGCTGGTGGACGACCCCGGACGACACGTACCTCTTCAGGCAGCGCGACAACTCCATCAAGGTGATCGACGAGCTCTTGGCCAAGTTCCCATAAACGGCGATCAAGGGCTTCTACATCCCGCACGAGATCGCCAGGTATTACTGGTAGGTTCCGGCGGACATGTAGAGACTGGTCAACAACTTCGTGAAACCGGTCAGCGACTACGCGCACTCCAAGAACAAGACCATGATGATCTCTCCTTTCTTCAACCAGGATCTCGAAACTTCTGCTCAAGATTATTAGTTTTTCAGGGACATGCTGGTCAACAGCTCCGTGGACATCATAGCCGTTTAGGACGGAGTCGGCTCCAACGCCGCTCGCCGCAACTTCAGCGTTGAGTACATGACTGCCATAGCAAAGGCTGCGACTGAAACTAAGAAGCAATTTTGGACCAACGTTGAATTATTTGAGGGTTCTGCTCCAGCTAATATCACTAGAATCGCTCAGCAGTGCGTGAACGGGACAGCCGTGAAGGCCTCAAAACTGATTTCATACGATTATTCATCAGTAACTTTGGATCACTATGCGTAGACCATGCAACCGATGTTCACCGACCTAGTTAACTGGAACGCCAAAACAAAATGTCAGTTCCAAAATAAATTCTTTTATAACAACACTTGTTATGCAATATGCCCAGGTACTATGCTCTCATTCAACGGAACATGCGTTCCCACTTGTCCAACATCAACTCCCTTGACTTTTAACAAAAGTTGTGTTGTTAAATGTCCAACTGGATACACAGCCGGAACAAATAAAGTATGTGTTCAAAATAAATCAGGTTTAACCATCGGAATCACAGTTGGTGTTGTAGTCGGAGTGGTGGTAATAATCGTGATTGTCATTGGTGTCTTCGTGTTTGTTAAGAACAACAAACCCAAAATTGGCGGAAAGCCTATGAAGATACATGTTAAACTTACAAACAAATCTATGAACTATGTATGAACTAACATCTAAGTATTCATTAATATTTGTTTAATCTGTATATTATGTGTATACTATGTTATATGTATGTATTCAATTATTTATTATATAAAGTTGCCATTATGGTTAAAAATTAACATGGTTATCACTTTCCACTGTATCTTCTATTTGTATCTGATTTCATGTAAATATTTTCTTTGAAACATTTACTTTGAATATTTTAGTTACAACTAGTATTAAATGAATAAATAATAAATATTTTCCCACATCAGAAATTAATGTAATTCGTCGCGTTGTTGGCCTGTTATGAAAAATTTGAAATGAATATTTTCTAAAACCGCACTATAGTCCAGTTATCTTCGTATTACTCATCAAGTGTACTGGAAAACAGCAAACCACTATAATTGCTTTGCGGAAGCCAGCTTTCGAGTCCGTTGAACATCGAGTTGCTTGATGTGTAGAGCAAGGTGATAGCTACTTTTCAGCTTATTGTAGATTTATTTCCTACAGTTCAGATCGAGTTGTCTTTGAAAATGTGTTAAACAACTCAACTTCAGTTTGGGCTTTAAAACAAAGTATTACTGAGTCAGAATGTCGCGCGGCTTCAAGTTAAAGAGCAGCTGTAGGAAGAAGTGGTTCCTCCAAAAACCAAGAACACAACGATGATAATTTCGATATCCGTCTCAGTCGGTGTTTTAGTCCTTCTTTTCGTTCTAGTGTTGTTATTTTGGCTCTAAAAGAAGCAAAAGTCTAAACTTCATGTGAGTCAGCAGTAAAGGCAAATATGCAGCTACCAGAACAGTACCAGTTCGTTATTCGATAAACAGCGTGCGAACAGATCATCCCGCGTATCCCAGCTAAATCCCAAAATTCTCGACAATAGCCAATCCAACATTTAAAAAGTAAATACCCACAACCAAAATTACAATTCTCAAATTGGAAGCCGAACTTCCTTCTCCTCCCTCGTAACCGAATCCGAAAACGAAAACGACAGCGACGATTTCGTCCAGCGCCTGGACAACGGAACGGTGGAGAACCCCCTCAAGATCCAAAGCGTTCTCAAATCCGAACCGGAATCTCCGAAAGAAATGCCGAAATCGAAACTGGCCGAGTCGAAAACGGTGGACGACAGCGACCTGTTTTAGTTTCTGCAGAACAAAGACATTGGAATGGAGGTGAAGAAAACGCTGACAACCATTCCGGATATCCAGATTA
>CAXDID010000828.1:0-16939 GCA_963988835.1 Hexamita inflata | reverse complement strand
AAACAGAAAGCTATCCGCTCCTCTGGGTGTAGGTTTCGACCGTAGTTTCATTTATATGTATATTCATATTTCTATAATTTAATGATATTTATTTATAACTTACTAAACAAGCAATTCTTGTTCAAGTATATAAACTGGACAATCATTCACTTCATGTTGACCTAGATTTAAGTTGTCAATCTGTTTATGATATTTTGTGAATAACCGCCATTGATATTAGGTTACTCTACTGTAAAAATCAACAAAGGATTGAATTCAATTTTGATTATACTTCTTCAAATCTCAGATTTCGTTTTAAGATGTTTAAAGTTTGATTAAACTTACACAGAAATGATGTTATTTGCAGTGTTCTAGAGCATACTTGCCTTTCTTTTCCCACTTCACAATGATAAACGTCAAATCAAATCTACCCAATATTTAATCGCTGTGATAGACCATAGTACTATGCACACAATGCAATTTTGCACATATAGTGACACTGCAAAGAATATCTAGCTCATTTTAGCTAATTCTAGCAGTGAACAAACAAAATAGTATTTTGAATACATTTAGCAAAGGCTGAAAATCCGTACATTTGACGTTCAATACTATATAAACAAAACTACTAGAAAATACTTATACCTAGTTTCTTTATCGATTTTGTCTGAGAACGCCAAATGATTGCTATCATAAATGAAATTTCAACGCAAAACGTAAACTTCAGCGTTTGAAACTTCATAAGCTACAATTATTACAGTACTAAAACTATTGCAGTTGTTTAAAAATATCTGGGACATCTAAACATCTGTGGGACAAATTATTTTCTATGTTTCCCTCATTTCAAAATAGAGATATTGTCAGTGTCCGACTATTTAACTTCAAAAAAAATCTGGTCTCTAGTATATACATCTGCCTAGCGCAAGAAATTACATTACTAATTTCGCAAAGAAAACTGGTATAAATTTCTAACTTCTCCGAAGAATGTCGCAAGAGGCGCCTCGAAGCTAACCTCGCCGCTAAAGTTCCCGTCGTCGTAGCAAGGCGTGATTGAGTCTGCTTGCTCCATCGACTTTGAAGTGGGAAGAATAAGTGGATATGTCTTAGTAACTTCTTCTCGGGCAGTTGTAGAGCTCAAGTTTATAAATGAAACCGTATTCTGGAGGATTTAAATATTTTCTAGTTTTTCTGGACTAAAGAATAAGTCGCTTGAAATATATCCAAATCGGAAGAAGTGCAAAGAAGGTCTCGGCTCTTCCCAGACTTAATTTATAACGCAAATATGGCATCAAACTACACATCACTTCTGATAGAAACACTCGACCAGCGGAGAGCCGAGCGGAGAGCTCCACATACCCGCCTTCTCGGAGCTGTAGAACTCGGGCTGCTTGCTTCCCGCGCCGTAGAAGCACGCGAGCGGGGCGTCGTCTGAGAACATTGGCTCGTAGGCCAGGTCGTCGTAGCAGGGGCTGGAGTTGTCGGTTTCCATGTATTGAAGTGGAGCGGTTAGACATTTAAAATCAGGCTTCGGACGGCTGACACTTTAACTGAAAACTTGGCTATTTTTGAAGTTTGCCAATATAGACAGATTTAATCGGATAGGAGACTGATATTGCCGCAAATGCACATGGAAGACGTCATTTCAATTGTAAACTTCAGAGCGAATTCGGATTAAATCCGAAGATATTTTTACAGTAATTCAGACATTTTGTTCCAGATTCTTCCTGAAACGCGCGGAAACGTATTTCAAGAATAGCGGAAGTCGATTCATTTTTAGGCTATAAACTCTCGTCACTTATGATTCACAAATATTACGTGGAAGCACTAAGCTGTTTAAGAAACGCATCCATTAAATACTATCCAATCAATCGAATGTATCATCCAAAAGATATTTAAGACGTTTTGATATTTTGAGAAAATATTTTGAAATCGATTTCAATCAGGTTACTATGTCTAACGACAACCAGGACCTTCGCAGTTCCTGTCAGCCAAGTATTAGTTCGCAATAAATTCGCTGTTATGATATTAACGAGAAAAAGCCTCTGACGCAGCCAAAAAATGTGTTATAGATATTATGCGACGTTCATAAATATGTGTCACTAGGCAGCAGCGTGCCGACATCTAAGGTCTTCCACAACAGTAGCAGACGAGTTTTCCGTTCTGTACTGGCGAAAGGCACTTATTTCTCCGAAGAATGTCGCAAGAGGCGCCTCGAAGCTAACCTCGCCGCTAAAGTTCCCGTCGTCGTAGCAAGGCGTGATCGAGTCTGCTTGCTCCATCGACTTTGAAGTGGGAAGAATAAGTGGATATGTCTTAGTAACTTCTTCTCGGGCAGTTGTAGAGCTCAAGTTTATAAATGAAACCGTATTCTGGAGGATTTAAATATTTTCTAGTTTTTCTGGACTAAAGAATAAGTCGCTTGAAATATATCCAAATCGGAAGAAGCGCAAAGAAGGTCTCGGCTCTTCCCAGACTTAATTTATAACGTAAATATGGCATCAAACTACACATCACTTCTGATAGAAACACTCGACCAGCGGAGAGCCGAGCGGAGAGCTCCACATGCCCGCCTTCTCGGAGCTGTAGAACTCGGGCTGCTTGCTTCCCGCGCCGTAGAAGCACGCGAGCGGGGCGTCGTCTGAGAATCTCGGCTCGTAGGTCAGGTCGTCGTAGCAGGGGCTGGAGTTGTCGGTTTCCATGTATTGAAGTGGAGCGGTTAGACATTTAAAATCGGACTTCGGACGGCTGACACTTTAACTGAAAACTTGGCTATTTTTGAAGTTTGCCAATATAGACAGATTTAATCGGATAGGAGACTGATATTGCCGCAAATGCAAATGGGAGACGTTATTTCAATTGTAAACTTCAGAGCGAATTCGGATTAAATCCGAAGATATTTTTACAGTAATTCAGACATTTTGTTCCAGATTCTTCATCGAACGCGCGGAAACATATTTCAAGAAAAGCGGAAGTCGATTCATTTTAAGGCTATAAACTCTCGTCACTTATGATTCACAAATATGACGTGGACGACATCGCGCTATTTTCAGAGTTGGGTCCATTAAATACTATCCAATCAATCGAATGTATCATCCAAAAGATATTTAAGACGTTTTGATATTTTGAGAAAATATTTTGAAATCGATTTCAATCAGGTTACTATGTCTAACGACAATCAGGACCTTCGCAGTTCCTGTCAGCCAAGTATTAGTTCGCAATAAATTCGCTGTTATGATATTAACGAGAAAAAGCCACTGACGCAACAAAAATATGTGTTATAGATATTATGCGACGTTCATAAATATGTGTCACTAGGCAGCAGCGTGCCGACATCTAAGGTCTTCCACAACAGTAGCAGACGAGTTTTCCGTTCTGTACTGGCGAAAGGCACTTATTTCTCCGAAGAATGTCGCAAGAGGCGCCTCGAAGCTAACCTCGCCGCTAAAGTTCCCGTCGTCGTAGCAAGGCGTGATCGAGTCTGCTTGCTCCATCGACTTTGAAGTGGGAAGAATAAGTGGATATGTCTTAGTAACTTCTTCTCGGGCAGTTGTAGAGCTCAAGTTTATAAATGAAACCGTATTCTGAAGATTCAAAATATTCTAGTTTTTCTGGACTAAAGAATAAGTCGCTTGAAATATATCCAAATCGGAAGAAGCGCAAAGAAGGTCTCGGCTCTTCCCAGACTTAATTTATAACGTAAATATGGCATCAAACTACACCTCATTTCTGATAGAAACACTCGACCAGCGGAGAGCCGAGCGGAGAGCTCCACATGCCCGCCTTCTCGGAGCTGTAGAACTCGGGCTGCTTGCTTCCCGCGCCGTAGAAGCACGCGAGCGGGGCGTCGTCTGAGAACATTGGCTCGTAGGTCAGGTCGTCGTAGCAGGGGCTGGAGTTGTCGGTTTCCATGTATTGAAGTGGAGCGGTTAGACATTTAAAATCGGGCTTCGGACGGCTGACACTTTAACTGAAAACTTGGCTATTTTTGAAGTTTGCCGATATAGACAGATTTAATCGGATAGGAGACTGATACTGCCGCAAATGCACATGGGAGACGTTATTTCAATTGTAAACTTCAGAGCGAATTCGGATTAAATCCGAAGATATTTTTACAGTAATTCAGACATTTTGTTCCAGATTCTTCATCGAACGCGCGGAAACGTATTTCAAGAAAAGCGGAAGTCGATTCATTTTTAGGCTATAAACTCTCGTCACTTATGATTCACAAATATGACGTGGAAGCATTGAGCTGTTTTAGAGTTGGGTCCATTAAATACTATCCAATCAATCGAATGTATCATCCAAAAGATATTTAAGACGTTTTGATATTTTGAGAAAATATTTTGAAATCGATTTCAATCAGGTTACTATGTCTAACGACAACCAGGACCTTCGCAGTTCCTGTCAGCCAAGTATTAGTTCGCAATAAATTCGCTGTTATGATATTAACGAGAAAAAGCCTCTGACGCAGCCAAAAAATGTGTTATAGATATTATGCTACGTTCATAAGTATGTGTCACTAGGCAGCAGCGTGCCGACATCTAAGGTCTTCCACAACAGTAGCAGACGAGTTTTCCGTTCTGTACTGGCGAAAAACACTAGCTTCTCCGAAGAATGTCGCGAGAGGCGCCTCGAAGCTAACCTCGCTGCTAAAGTTCCCGTCGTCGTAGCAAGGCGTGATCGAGTCTGCTTGCTCCATCGACTTTGAAGTGGGAAGAATAAGTGGATATGTCTTAGTAACTTCTTCTCGGGCAGTTGTAGAGCTCAAGTTTATAAATGAAACCGTATTCTGAAGATTCAAAATATTTCAGTTTTTCTGGACTAAAGAATAAGTCGCTTGAAATATATCCAAATCGGAAGAAGCGCAAAGAAGGTCTCGGCTCTTCCCAGACTTAACTTATAACGTAAATATGGCATCAAACTACACATCACTTCTGATAGAAACACTCGACCAGCGGAGAGCCGAGCGGAGAGCTCCACATACCCGCCTTCTCGGAGCTGTAGAACTCGGGCTGCTTGCTTCCCGCGCCGTAGAAGCACGCGAGCGGGGCGTCGTCTGAGAACATTGGCTCGTAGGCCAGGTCGTCGTAGCAGGGGCTGGAGTTGTCGGTTTCCATGTATTGAAGTGGAGCGGTTAGACATTTAAAATCAGGCTTCGGACGGCTGACACTTTAACTGAAAACTTGGCTATTTTTGAAGTTTGCCAATATAGACAGATTTAATCGGATAGGAGACTGATATTGCCGCAAATGCAAATAGGAGACGTTACTTCAATTGTAAACTTCAGAGCGAATTCGGATTAAATCCGAAGATATTTTAACAGTAATTCAGACATTTTGTTCCAGATTCTCCCTCGAACGCGCGGAAACGTATTTCAAGAAAAGCGGAAGTCGATTCATTTTTAGGCTATAAACTCTCGTCACTTATGATTCACAAATATGACGTGGAAGCACTAAGCTGTTTTAGAAACGCATCCATTAAATACTATCCAATCAATCGCATGTATCATCCAAAAGATATTTGGACTTCTGAACAATCATTTGTTTTAAGAATGCACTTAAATTTTTAAAATTAAAAATATAGCTAATTAATCAATTATTTTAATATCCAAATAATAATTTCTCTACTTATTCATCTCTTAAATCAAATTAACAAAAATTTTAAATTTTAAATGATATATTTTTGAAATAATAATTATTTTCAAGTATTTTCAGTGAGAAGAACTCAATATTGTGATACACTATTCAATCAATCTAACATTTGGATATAAATATATAAATAGACATCACACCACTTGCTCACTACATTTGGACATATTAATATCTCTTAACTTCTTATAAATTTCAAAGGTTCTAACATTTAAACTCTAAAACTTATTTCACGTTCAGATAAGTTCCAATTTCTTCAAAAAGAACCGAAAATTTCTTTTTCAATTGGAACAATCAGTTTTAAAGTTTGTCCGTTCAATAAATGATTTTCTTTTGATATTCTCGTTTAAAGTTATTTCTTTTAAATAACATATTACCTTAAATTTTTGTTTATAAACAAAATTTTGATTGATTACACTAACATTTTTACAAAAAAAGAATAAACTCTACTAGAAATAAGAACATTAACAATACAATTGAATAAGATGTATCACTTTACAGCCTAACGGAAAATGACTGAATCCTCTATCTAAACAGTTAAAGAAGAGTTTTCCGTTCTGCAACTGTAGAAAGCACTCGGCTCGTTAAAGATAATCGCAAGAGGTGCCTCAAAACTCTGATTCGCACTGAAATCCATATTGTCGTAACACGGTGTTATCGTATCAGCTTACTCCATCTATTTGTTAGAAGTGAAAAAAATAACTCGATACTATTGGAAATATAACACAATTATATAACCAACCAACTTAATGTTTATAAACTATAATGAATCAAATTATTTCAAGTGTAAATAATTTATCTCATTTTATAGATACATATATATTATAAGGAGACTATTATGTTTGTCAAATAGATATAAAATGTTTAACTGATTTCACATAATAACAAAAGTTATTATACAATGTATATATCAGAAGAAACTGCAATTGAATGAGTAATAGACTGAACTAAAGAGACAGTTAACACAATAAAGAAGTTTGTGTTATGATATAATTATTGTTTTCTATCTTAACAATAATAAAATAACTTAAACGCAAAATCTATGTGTCGTTAGCTTATTAACAGTAATTTATAGTATAATAATGTTTAGTCGTATTTGTTTAATGTGAAATGAATTATAATTCAATTTGTTAATGAGAAATAAGTTTTCTTATCTATTATTTGTTTAAACACCACTTCAAATAATGAGTGAAGAAAACTAATCATAACATTCTTCAATAGTTTCTAAAGAATCTTAAAATCATATTGTTGATAATTAGTCATCAATTATAATGTAATCAATTTTTAAAGTTTGTTTTAGTAATATAATTCCAAACTTTTCATATTAATTGTTTAGTTCTGTTGTAATCTTTATAATATTCTATTATATTTATTCAACGTTGTCTGAAGATGGTATTGTTGTATTTTCAATAACATTTGCATTAATTAATTTGTTTAATATTTTGATTACTGATTCAGTTCTAGAATCTGGTTCTTACTATATGCATAAATCACTTGCAGTAAAATAATATAATGCATCTAAAGTATATTATGCATATACTATTGTATTTGGATTTATATTATCTTTAATAATTCCAATTAGTATCTTGTTAAGTTTATAAAAGAAAATAATATATTTTGTGTTATGGCGGGATTTTGATAGTAATGGTACAACTTTTTATGTCTGGATTATCATTAGTTATTCTATTTTATATTTTATCAACACATCCAAAAAGTTGTTAACAGTTGAAGGATTAAATAAAATTTATTTGGTAATATCATTTGTGTAATTAGTTCTATAATTATACATATTAACAATGCAAATGTTTATAATAGAGATTTTGGGCTAATAAATTTCATTATATTCCTTTATTCCAACAGTTGTACTTCCATTGGTTATTAGTTCCATAATTGTGTTAAATATGATATTTCATTTTAGAGACAAATAATTAAAATATAGAAATATTCATTTTGTTTAAAAAGCCTTATTCACACCATTTAGACCAAAAGTTATTTTAGACATATTAAAACATTCTAGCTACCATATTTTACTTTATTCAGGAGAGGCGTTTAATTATCTATTTGTATTTATAATAATTGCATAACCAGAAGAATATAAAATTGTTGCCTATTCAATAATATTTATTGAATTGTGTAATTCTCTCAATAAGGCAATTGTGAATAATATGGATTCTGTTTTCAGAATAAATATGCAGCTAAAGCGTTATGATCGTTGTTATCAGTTCCTAGCATCAACATTTGCAATGTTCTTTGTCAATTTAGCTCTTCAAATTATTACATTTTCTATCAGAAACGTTGTATATAAAGCTATTTTTAAAGGATAATTTGATGAAACATTTACATTTTACCATTGTTGTTTAGACGGTCTTCTAGGAACGTTTAATGCATACACAATGGCTGTAATTAAATCAGAATCTACAATGCGTGTGGGTTTGGTTCTTGGATCAGTCAAAATGCTGCTATCAGTTGGATTTTATCTAGTTGGTTACTATGTTAACAAAGGTATGGCTCATTTTTCATCTTTTGTGTATTATTACAAGTATTGTGTTGATGTCTTGGGCTTTGGCTTCTTTATTCTGTATTTTATCAAGTTTTACAAGCTCAAAAAGTACAATCAGGACGATATAGCGCAAAGTAAGAACAATTCCGTCATCAACAACTCGGAAATCAGGCAGCAGAACAAAAGCAACAACACGGTGGTTAGAAATTCAGAGCCCCCGCGTTTAGTCCTGCAGTAAATGCAGCCCATTGACTACCTGAGCCGAAACACCTCAACCGAGAACACAACCGAGAGCAAGTCCAAAGAGTCTGACGTCAGGGCCTCAAAATACGATGTCATTTACAGTCAAAACGTTAGCGACGACAGACCCAGTACCTCCGCTCCATTTATAAAGTAAAACATTTCAACTGAGGACGAACCAGTTCAAAAGGAGTAAAAGTACTCAAAACTGAACAAGGTTCAAAATAACAGTAACATTATTAATAATTCGGTTGAACAGAATGTCACTGCGTTTTAAGTTCAAAATGAACCGCCAAGGATTATTTTCAGGTAAACGAACACCTCAACAACGGAAAACGAGCTTAGAAAAGAGAGTTAGACGTTGAGCGAGGACAGAAAAGGGAGCTTCTCGGCGAGCATGTTCCTCAATCTGAACAGGAAGTGAAAATAGTGGTAATACATAATATTTTATAATATCTTGGGTTTGGAGCTATATCTCTTACCATCAAAATGACGCCATTTATGGAAGTGGACATATTATTTTACTATAAAATATATTGCTTCTATAAGCATGAATCCATGACAAAAGTGGGTTTTCTATTAAAATTTCACTTCTAAACAATGAAAATTTACTAATATTACAATCTGGTTAATGAAATTATTGTGAATACACCACACAATTTGTATTTTAATAAGTCATTTTTGTAATTCTATGTTATAATTTTATCTCGGTGAATTAAGTAACCAGTTAATCATGATTCTTCGTGTTAACCCAAATTTTAGTATATTTTAGTTATAAGACCAGCTTCAATAATATGATTTCTAGAGCTGAAATATTTGAATCAAAGGAGACTTGCCAGTATTGCGTTTAAAATTTGTCATTGGTACCAAAATCTTATTCAAGATCTGTAACAATGTAATTACATAAGATGTGGGGACTAAAAGAATATTTGAATTACTTTTGGATTTAAATAAAAGAAATCGGTATTGAGCTGGACAAAATAACTGTTAAAGTACTGAAAGTACAGTTATGGGAGGTGGAATTGCTTTTTCTTGTTTACTATGTGAGTAATTATATATTAAAATATTTTGCCACTTCTAATGCGGATGACAAATTCCAATAAATAATCTCAAGTTGGAGATTATTCATGAACTACTCATTAACACAAGAGGGCCAAAAATATGATTTCGATCGTATTAGACCATAATCGACTATTCAAAGTCGGTATTTAATATTCCAAAAAGGAAAAATAGAAATTACCACATGCAATAAAAGGACGGCAATGACAAAATAAACGCGGTAGAAGATGTTTAGGGAAGGTCAACTAATTCACTTAACAAACTTAGGCAGTTCTGAAGCGTTTGTATTCTCTTCATTTCTGGGTCCAACGGATGAATTCATAAAATATTGTACCAATCTGAACTAGTTATATCACTTGTTTAAGATGTCCCTGTGTAATTTCTACGTTTTAGTCAACAAAACTAATTTATGAAAGATTTTATCTCGAAAATATATGGTAGTTAAGCCTGATTGGAGAAAAGAATAAGAGGATCCAATGATTGGTATACGGACGCAATATGTAATTTATAACTAGTAGCGCAAGCACTGGACCTGCAGAGGACCTCGGTGTTCATCTTCAACTGGGTCAATCTAAACTATTTTATGTATTTCTTAATCACGAAAAACAATGGAGGACTTTTTCTTTCAATCTCAACCGGGAGCTCAAGATGAAGTATTGGTACTTCGCTTAATTAGAATTATAATTCAGGTAGTTACAGTCGCTTTCATTCTCAATATTCAAATAATGAATGCATTTTTGTTTCTTGAAGAATGGAATCAAGTGGGTTAGTCGGGCCCAGCATTAAATAATATATTGATGCTACTCTAAAACAACAGTTATTTTACTTATGATCTTCCACTTCCATTTCATAATGAGAAATCAATTTTCTTGATTGTTAAATTATACAACGTTAGGTAAAGTTGAAACTTATTATTGAAGTATATACAGAGTTATATACGTTAATTATTGTAGCACAGCTATCCAAGGCTCAACCAGGCCTTGATGTGATTGAAGCACTTTACAAATCAATAGTAAATAGAGTTAATGAGTGTATTGATGAGGAGGGAGAACACACTCATTATTGAGCCGGGCAGTGATATAAGTAAGATTCAAATAATAAACTTCATTCTTCTTCCTAATTCAAAAAAGCATTTCGAGGGCCCACCACTGTAGTATAATCTAGTTTTTTGCGTTTGCGCTGGATTCTGTCATATTACAGGCAGTACGAGTCAGCGCAAAACAGTTGCAACGGTGAGACATCTGGAATACCACGGCACAACAATATTTTGTCTAAAGTGTTTCCGAAGTTGTATAAGTTTGTAATTGAATCTGCCATCCAGTTTAGATATTTATTAAGAGCGGATGCGAAAGTTTGATTTAGTGCAAAATATTGCATTAATGCAGGATTTGTTTCAAAACTGGTCTTTTTCGCCATTGAATCTGCTGAAACTATTTTGATGTGATCATGTACGAACAACATTCTGGACATGTGCCCTCCCCATTCGCGCTATAGAAGACCCGGTAAATTTACAACTCTCGTTTTTAGATCTAACTTAGTCGCGTTCAAGACTTCTTGGAACATGGTAATATCTGTGGTCTCCAATATAAATCTAGCATTTGCAAAGAAAGTAATACTATTATCTTAGCGATGGGACGTTTCTTCTCTAAAGATAAGCAGCTAGATGTAACCGTTCGTAGCTGAAAATCAATATATATCACAGCTATTTCTAGTTGCACAACGCGCGAACGATTTTGAATTACGCCTTAATTTGGTTAGTGTTTGAAACCAGAGAATATGGCTCAGATTTCTGGCTAACCAATATCATATATAAAGCTCTAAGTCGGTTCCACCTGGGTCTCAAGAAATATCACGCAATTAATGCACATTACTCGTCGGCTTCGTCGGCGTGGCAAGTAAAATGACCAACGGCGCACGTGACAAAAAATATCTTAATCTAGCTAGCCTTCTGTTATAATGCACTAGTGTCAATTAGTAACATCAACGCGTGTACAAATCAAATACTATAGCAGCTTAGAGTACTTGTGGCCAACTACAACCACAGGGTTAAAAGTACGCGCAAAGACTTTTTCGTTCTATCGCGCGTACTTGTATTATGTATTGCATAAATGTCGTGGGTTTGAACCTCAGCGATTCACACATACATAATTTGATTTGGGACATTTATACAAATTGCTAAAACTTCATGATAACACAAAGTAATACATTATTATAACAAAAAGAACAGTGAGCAATGTTGAAAAGTATTCAATAAATATTTATTCCCTGTGTATAATGCCAAACTCAAATTACGCACATTCTAACCTACTCGTGATTAGTCGATACAACCATCTTTACCTCGCCATTTAGTCTCGATTCCAAATGCATTACACTAATGAAATCATATGAACAGAGAGATGTGTTTGGCTTCAGTTTTGATTCTACCGCACATCATATATTTTAACCTGATGCGCGAAATGCATGAGCGAACTCACGGAACGAACGGGCCGCGATCTATTCGCATCTAATCGTGTTTGTCTAGAAATGCGGACAGGTATATTACAAAGGTGAAGATCTTCCGCACGCGCTCGGATTCCAACATTCTCTCATTTTAGAAGTACCTCATACATTCCTCGTAGGCACAGAAATAGATTCAACTACGATGAGACATGTTCTATACAAACCTGTGATCTTTTGATTCTAGCTTAGAAATTATATAATCTAGTATTTTGCGTTTGCGCTGGATTCTTTCATATTACAGGCAGTACGAGTCAGTGCAAAACAGTTGCAACGGTGAGACATCTGGAATACCACGGCACAACAATATTTTGTCTAAAATGTTTCCGAAGCTGTATAAGTTTGTAATTGAATCTGCCATCCAGTTTAAATACCAATTAAGAGCGGGGTGAAAGTTTGATTTAGTGCAAAATATTGCATGTATGCAGGACGGTTTCAAAACTGGTCTTTCGCCATTGAATCTGCTGAAACTATTTTGATGTGATCATGCACGAACAACATTCTGGGACATGTGCCCTCCCCATTCGCGCCATAGAAGACCCGGTAAATTTACAACTCGTTTTTAGATCTAACTTAGTCGCGTTCAAGACTTCTTGGAACATGGTAATATCTGTGGTCTCCAATATAAATCTAGCATTTGCAAAGAAAGTAATACTATTATCTTAGCGATGGGACGTTTCTTCTCTAAAGATAAGCAGCTAGATGTAACCGTTCGTAGCTGAAAATCAATATATATCACAGCTATTTCTAGTTGCACAACGCGCGAACGATTTTGAATTACGCCTTAATTTGGTTAGTGTTTGAAACCAGAGAATATGGCTCAGATTTCTGGCTTACCAATATCATATATAAAGCTCTAAGTCGGTTCCACCTGGGTCTCAAGAAATATCACGCAATTAATGCACATTACTCGTCGGCTTCGTCGGCGTGGCAAGTAAAATGACCAACGGCGCACGTGACAAAAAATATCTTAATCTAGCTAGCCTTCTGTTATAATGCACTAGTGTTAATTAGTAACATCAACGCGTGTACAAATCAAATACTATAGCAGCTTAGAGTACTTGTGGCCAACTACAACCACAGGGTTAAAAGTACGCGCAAAGACTTTTTCGTTCTATCGCGCGTACTTGTATTATGTATTGCATAAATGTCGTGGGTTTGAACCTCAGCGATTCACACATACATAATTTGATTTGGGACATTTATACAAATTGCTAAAACTTCATGATAACACAAAGTAATACATTATTATAACAAAAAGAACAGTGAGCAATGTTGAAAAGTATTCAATAAATATTTATTCCCTGTGTATAATGCCAAACTCAAATTACGCACATTCTAACCTACTCGTGATTAGTCGATACAACCATCTTTACCTCGCCATTTAGTCTCGATTCCAAATGCATTACACTAATGAAATCATATGAACAGAGAGATGTGTTTGGCTCCAGTTTTGATTCTACCGCACATCATATATTTTAACCTGATGCGCGAAATGCATGAGCGAACTCACGGAACGAACGGGCCGCGATCTATTCGCATCTAATCGTGTTTGTCTAGAAATGCGGACAGGTATATATTACAAAGGTGAAGATCTTCCGCACGCGCTCGGATTCCAACATTCTCTC
Organism: Hexamita inflata; assembly: GCA_963988835.1. Classification (NCBI taxonomy): domain Eukaryota; phylum Fornicata; order Diplomonadida; family Hexamitidae; genus Hexamita; species Hexamita inflata. The sequence continues at coordinate 3,392 of CAXDID010000828.1, read as the reverse complement.
ATTTCAGAAGTACCTCATATATTCCTCGTAGACACAGAAATAGATTCAACTACGACGAGACCTGTTCTAAATATTCCTGTGATCTTTTGATTCTAGCTTAGAAATTATATAATCTAGTTTTTTGCGTTTGCGCTGGATTCTGTCATATTACAGGCAGTACGAGTCAGCGCAAAACAGTTGCAACGGTGAGACATCTGGAATACCACGGCACAACAATATTTTGTCTAAAGTGTTTCCGAAGTTGTATAAGTTTGTAATTGAATCTGCCATCCAGTTTAGATATTTATTACGAGTGATGTGAAAGTTTGATTTAGTAAAGCCATTGCATTAATGCAGGATTTGTTTCAAAACTGGTCTTTTCGCCATTGAATCTGCTGAAACTATTTTTATGATGTGATCATGTACGAACAACATTCTGACATGTGCCCTCCCATTCGCGCCATAGAATAATCTGGTAAATTTACAACTCTCGTTTTTAGATCTAACTTAGTCGCGTTCAAGACTTCTTGGAACATGGTAATATCTGTGGTCTCCAATATAAATCTAGCATTTGCAAAGAAAGTAATACTATTATCTTAGCGATGGGACGTTTCTTCTCTAAAGATAAGCAGCTAGATGTAACCGTTCGTAGCTGAAAATCAATATATATATCACAGCTATTTCTAGTTGCACAACGCGCGAACGATTTTGAATTACGCCTTAATTTGGTTAGTGTTTGAAACCAGAGAATATGGCTCAGATTTCTGGCTAACCAATATCATATATAAAGCTCTAAGTCGGTTCCACCTGGGTCTCAAGAACTATCACGCAATTAATGCACATTACTCGTCGGCTTCGTCGGCGTGGCAAGTAAAATGACCAACGGCGCACGTGACAAAAAATATCTTAATCTAGCTAGCCTTCTGTTCTAATGCACTAGTGTCAATTAGTAACATCAACGCGTGTACAAATCAAATACTATAGCAGCTTAGAGTACTTGTGGCCAACTACAACCACAGGGTTAAAAGTACGCGCAAAGACTTTTTCGTTCTATCGCGCGTACTTGTATTATGTATTGCATAAATGTCGTGGGTTTGAACCTCAGCGATTCACACATACATAATTTGATTTGGGACATTTATACAAATTGCTAAAACTTCATGATAACACAAAGTAATACATTATTATAACAAAAAGAACAGTGAGCAATGTTGAAAAGTATTCAATAAATATTTATTCCCTGTGTATAATGCCAAACTCAAATTACGCACATTCTAACCTACTCGTGATTAGTCGATACAACCATCTTTACCTCGCCATTTAGTCTCGATTCCAAATGCATTACACTAATGAAATCATATGAACAGAGAGATGTGTTTGGCTTCAGTTTTGATTCTACCGCACATCATATATTTTAACCTGATGCGCGAAATGCATGAGCGAACTCACGGAACGAACGGGCCGCGATCTATTCGCATCTAATCGTGTTTGTCTAGAAATGCGGACAGGTATATTACAAAGGTGAAGATCTTCCGCACGCGCTCGGATTCCAACATTCTCTCATTAGAAGTACCTCATATATTCCTCGTAGGCACAGAAATAGATTCAACTACGATGAGACATGTTCTATACAAACCTGTGATCTTTTGATTCTAGCTTAGAAATTATATAATCTAGTATTTTGCGTTTGCGCTGGATTCTTTCATATTACAGGCAGTACGAGTCAGTGCAAAACAGTTGCAACGGTGAGACATCTGGAATACCACGGCACAACAATATTTTGTCTAAAATGTTTCCGAAGCTGTATAAGTTTGTAATTGAATCTGCCATCCAGTTTAAATACCAATTAAGAGCGGGGTGAAAGTTTGATTTAGTGCAAAATATTGCATGTATGCAGGATTTGTTTCAGAACTGGTCTTTTTCGCCATTGAATCTGCTGAAACTATTTTGATGTGTTCATGTGCGAACAACATTCTGGACATGTGCCCTCCACATTCGCGCTATAGAAGACCCGGTAAATTCACAACTCTCGTTTGTTCGTTCAAGACTTCTTGGAACATGGTAATATCTGTGGTCTCCAATATAAATCTAGCATTTGCAAAGAAAGTAATACTATTATCTTAGCGATGGGACGTTTCTTCTCTAAAGATAAGCAGCTAGATGTAACCGTTCGTAGCTGAAAATCAATATATATCACAGCTATTTCTAGTTGCACAACGCGCGAACGATTTTGAATTACGCCTTAATTTGGTTAGTGTTTGAAACCAGAGAATATGGCTCAGATTTCTGGCTAACCAATATCATATATAAAGCTCTAAGTCGGTTCCACCTGGGTCTCAAGAACTATCACGCAATTAATGCACATTACTCGTCGGCTTCGTCGGCGTGGCAAGTAAAATGACCAACGGCGCACGTGACAAAAAATATCTTAATCTAGCTAGCCTTCTGTTCTAATGCACTAGTGTCAATTAGTAACATCAACGCGTGTACAAATCAAATACTATAGCAGCTTAGAGTACTTGTGGCCAACTACAACCACAGGGTTAAAAGTACGCGCAAAGACTTTTTCGTTCTATCGCGCGTACTTGTATTATGTATTGCATAAATGTCGTGGGTTTGAACCTCAGCGATTCACACATACATAATTTGATTTGGGACATTTATACAAATTGCTAAAACTTCATGATAACACAAAGTAATACATTATTATAACAAAAAGAACAGTGAGCAATGTTGAAAAGTATTCAATAAATATTTATTCCCTGTGTATAATGCCAAACTCAAATTACGCACATTCTAACCTACTCGTGATTAGTCGATACAACCATCTTTACCTCGCCATTTAGTCTCGATTCCAAATGCATTACACTAATGAAATCATATGAACAGAGAGATGTGTTTGGCTTCAGTTTTGATTCTACCGCACATCATATATTTTAACCTGATGCGCGAAATGCATGAGCGAACTCACGGAACGAACGGGCCGCGATCTATTCGCATCTAATCGTGTTTGTCTAGAAATGCGGACAGGTATATTACAAAGGTGAAGATCTTCCGCACGCGCTCGGATTCCAACATTCTCTCATTTTAGAAGTACCTCATACATTCCTCGTAGGCACAGAAATAGATTCAACTACGATGAGACATGTTCTATACAAACCTGTGATCTTTTGATTCTAGCTTAGAAATTATATAATCTAGTATTTTGCGTTTGCGCTGGATTCTTTCATATTACAGGCAGTACGAGTCAGTGCAAAACAGTTGCAACGGTGAGACATCTGGAATACCACGGCACAACAATATTTTGTCTAAAATGTTTCCGAAGCTGTATAAGTTTGTAATTGAATCTGCCATCCAGTTTAAATACCAATTAAGAGCGGGGTGAAAGTTTGATTTAGTGCAAAATATTGCAT
>CAXDID010000827.1:0-101569 GCA_963988835.1 Hexamita inflata | reverse complement strand
CAACTCCCATTTAGATAATAACGAATGTGTCTGCGACTCTGATTCCTACCTGAGTTCGAATGCCTCTGGAGTTCTAAACTGTTTCAAGTGCCCGTCTGGAGCAACTCCAGATAATACTAACAAGACCTGTACTTGTCCAGCTAACCAGTTCTACTCGTCTGGAAATAACACCTGCACCTCTTGTTTATCCAACTCCCATTTAGATAATAATGAATGTGTCTGCGACTCTGACTCCTACCTGAGTTCGAATGCCTCTGGAGTTCTGACCTGTTTCAAGTGCCCGTCTGGAGCAACTCCAGATAATACTAACAAGACCTGTACTTGTCCAGCCAACAAGTTCTACTCATCTGGAAACAACACCTGCACCTCTTGTTTATCCAACTCCCTTAGATAATAATGAATGTGTCTGCGACTCCGATTCCTACCTGAGTTCGAATGCCTCTGGAGTTCTGACCTGTTTCAAGTGCCCATCTGGAGCTACTCCTGATAATACTAACAAGACCTGTACTTGTCCAGCCAATAAATTCTACTCATCTGGAAATAACACCTGCACCTCTTGTTTATCCAACTCCCATTTAGATAATAACGAATGTGTCTGCGACTCTGATTCCTACCTGAGTTCGAATGCCTCTGGAGTTCTAAACTGTTTCAAGTGCCCGTCTGGAGCAACTCCAGATAATACTAACAAGACCTGTACTTGTCCAGCTAACCAGTTCTACTCATCTGGAAATAACACCTGCACCTCTTGTTTATCCAACTCCCATTTAGATAATAATGAATGTGTGTGCGACTCCGACTCCTACCTGAGTTCGAATGCCTCTGGAGTTCTGACTTGTTTCAAGTGCCCATCTGGAGCTACTCCTGATAATACTAACAAGACCTGTACTTGTCCAGCCAATAAATTCTACTCATCTGGAAATAACACCTGCACCTCTTGTTTATCCAACTCCCATTTAGATAATAACGAATGTGTCTGCGACTCTGATTCCTACCTGAGTTCGAATGCCTCTGGAGTTCTGACTTGTTTCAAGTGCCCATCTGGAGCTACTCCTGATAATACTAACAAGACCTGTACTTGTCCAGCCAATAAATTCTACTCATCTGGAAATAACACCTGCACCTCTTGTTTATCCAACTCCCATTTAGATAATAATGAATGTGTGTGCGACTCCGACTCCTACCTGAGTTCGAATGCCTCTGGAGTTCTGACTTGTTTCAAGTGCCCATCTGGAGCTACTCCTGATAATATTATCAATACCTGTACTTGTCCAGCTAACCAGTTCTACTCGTCTGGAAATAACACCTGCACCTCTTGTTTATCCAACTCCCATTTAGATAATAACGAATGTGTCTGCGACTCTGATTCCTACCTGAGTTCGAATGCCTCTGGAGTTCTAAACTGTTTCAAGTGCCCGTCTGGAGCAACTCCAGATAATACTAACAAGACCTGTACTTGTCCAGCCAATAAATTCTACTCATCTGGAAATAACACCTGTGAATAATGTCCGTTGAATTCGCAGCCAAATATAGGTCAAACTGGTTGTGAGCCAATTTTAGGAGCTGTTATGATCAACGATACTTATTAATTGTGCCCATAATCTAGTATTCCGAATTCGAATAAAAACAGTTGCATGTGCTAAGTTGAAAATTATTACTTCGATAATATCTCTATAACCTGCAACTTATGCTCTCCAGGATAATTCGTGAGTGCTCTTGGCAACTAGTGTACTTCTTGCTAATCTGGTTATGTATTGAATGATGTGTCAATATGCATTCCAATTGAGTAATGCTTAGGATATATTTCATTGGATCAAACGAGCTGTGTTCAGAATTGTTCTTATAATGGCGCTTTGTATTATATTGATAACACGAATAAAAGTTGTGTGCATAAATGTGGTGTAAATGATATAAAGAAAAACATCAGTAACATATTGTTTTGTGTAAATTGTTAACATGAAATTCAGAATTCTGTTGCTTCAGCAGATAATGAGCGCTGTGAGTGCTAAAACTAGACTATGTTGAATCTATTCGGTAAAATTTGCGTATCAGAGTGCTCAACGAACGAATTCTTCAATTCGTCGATTAATCAGTGTGTGTGCACGGCCTTCTCCGAAATAATAAACAAAACCTGCACGTGCAACAGCACGAGCATTTCATTCAAGAACACCTGCTATCAGTGTGAGCCGCACAAGGTGCCCAACGTAAATGCGACTAGGTGCATCTGCGAAGTGGCTCTCTCTCTGAACGGGATGCGTTGTGTTCCAGAGTGCGGTCCGAATGAGCACATTATAAACAAACGGTGTATGTGCATTAACGACCTCGCGAACGGGGCCTGTACACCTAACAAGGCCAAAAAGGACTTCAGTTTCGTGATCATTGGCTGTTTAGTGGCCGTTTTAACTATAATTTGCGTTTTGGTCGTTTTGTACACCCGAAATAAAATTAAAAAGAGCCAAAAGAAAACGAAACCGGTCATTGACCAAACACAGGAGCCAGTTCTGAACGAAAACTGGTAAATTCAAGAAAATGATGACCAATTCATTGACGAACACAGCGATTTGATCGACGAGGACGATATTTTTGAAGGAGATGAAGAGCTCAGAAGGCACATTCAGAGAAGAATCGTCGTCGAAGTGTGAGAGAATATAAATAAATAATATGTAGTAATCCATAATCAGAGAATCCACATTCTTAAACTGCATTCTATAAATATCAATTCTTGATGATGTATTAATTCTTCAAACTCAATATTGATCACTTTTGTAGATATATCTCATTTAAAGTTAAATATGCATAGTTAATCATAATTTCAAGTACTTACATCATCTATTCACTTGTCCAGCTAACCAGTTCTACTCGTCTGGAAATAACACCTGCACCTCCTGTTTATCCAACTCCCATTTAGATAATAACGAATGTGTCTGCGACTCTGATTCCTACCTGAGTTCGAATGCCTCTGGAGTTCTAAACTGTTTCAAGTGCCCGTCTGGAGCAACTCCAGATAATACTAACAAGACCTGTACTTGTCCAGCTAACCAGTTCTACTCATCTGGAAATAACACCTGCACCTCTTGTTTATCCAACTCCCATTTAGATAATAACGAATGTGTCTGCGACTCTGATTCCTACCTGAGTTCGAATGCCTCTGGAGTTCTAAACTGTTTCAAGTGCCCGTCTGGAGCAACTCCAGATAATATTATCAAGACCTGTACTTGTCCAGCTAACCAGTTCTACTCATCTGGAAATAACACCTGCACCTCTTGTTTATCCAACTCCCATTTAGATAATAACGAATGTGTCTGCGACTCTGATTCCTACCTGAGTTCGAATGCCTCTGGAGTTCTGACTTGTTTCAAGTGCCCATCTGGAGCTACTCCTGATAATACTAACAAGACCTGTACTTGTCCAGCTAACCAGTTCTACTCGTCTGGAAATAACACCTGCACCTCCTGTTTATCCAACTCCCATTTAGATAATAACGAATGTGTCTGCGACTCTGATTCCTACCTGAGTTCGAATGCCTCTGGAGTTCTGACTTGTTTCAAGTGCCCATCTGGAGCAACTCCAGATAATATTATCAAGACCTGTACTTGTCCAGCTAACCAGTTCTACTCGTCTGGAAATAACACCTGCACCTCCTGTTTATCCAACTCCCATTTAGATAATAACGAATGTGTCTGCGACTCTGATTCCTACCTGAGTTCGAATGCCTCTGGAGTTCTGACTTGTTTCAAGTGCCCATCTGGAGCAACTCCAGATAATATTATCAAGACCTGTACTTGTCCAGCTAACCAGTTCTACTCGTCTGGAAATAACACCTGCACCTCTTGTTTATCCAACTCCCATTTAGATAATAATGAATGTGTCTGCGACTCCGACTCCTACCTGAGTTCGAATGCCTCTGGAGTTCTGACTTGTTTCAAGTGCCCATCTGGAGCAACTCCAGATAATATTATCAAGACCTGTACTTGTCCAGCTAACCAGTTCTACTCGTCTGGAAATAACACCTGCACCTCCTGTTTATCCAACTCCCATTTAGATAATAACGAATGTGTCTGCGACTCTGATTCCTACCTGAGTTCGAATGCCTCTGGAGTTCTGACTTGTTTCAAGTGCCCGTCTGGAGCAACTCCAGATAATATTATCAAGACCTGTACTTGTCCAGCTAACCAGTTCTACTCGTCTGGAAATAACACCTGCACCTCCTGTTTATCCAACTCCCATTTAGATAATAACGAATGTGTCTGCGACTCTGATTCCTACCTGAGTTCGAATGCCTCTGGAGTTCTAAACTGTTTCAAGTGCCCGTCTGGAGCAACTCCAGATAATACTAACAAGACCTGTACTTGTCCAGCTAACCAGTTCTACTCATCTGGAAATAACACCTGCACCTCTTGTTTATCCAACTCCCATTTAGATAATAATGAATGTGTGTGCGACTCCGACTCCTACCTGAGTTCGAATGCCTCTGGAGTTCTGACTTGTTTCAAGTGCCCATCTGGAGCTACTCCTGATAATATTATCAAGACCTGTACTTGTCCAGCTAACCAGTTCTACTCGTCTGGAAATAACACCTGCACCTCCTGTTTATCCAACTCCCATTTAGATAATAACGAATGTGTCTGCGACTCTGATTCCTACCTGAGTTCGAATGCCTCTGGAGTTCTAAACTGTTTCAAGTGCCCGTCTGGAGCTACTCCTGATAATACTAACAAGACCTGTACTTGTCCAGCCAATAAATTCTACTCATCTGGAAATAACACCTGCACCTCTTGTTTATCCAACTCCCATTTAGATAATAATGAATGTGTGTGCGACTCCGACTCCTACCTGAGTTCGAATGCCTCTGGAGTTCTGACTTGTTTCAAGTGCCCATCTGGAGCTACTCCTGATAATACTAACAAGACCTGTACTTGTCCAGCCAATAAATTCTACTCATCTGGAAATAACACCTGTGAATAATGTCCGTTGAATTCGCAGCCAAATATAGGTCAAACTGGTTGTGAGCCAATTTTAGGAGCTGTTATGATCAACGATACTTATTAATTGTGCCCATAATCTAGTATTCCGAATTCGAATAAAAACAGTTGCATGTGCTAAGTTGAAAATTATTACTTCGATAATATCTCTATAACCTGCAACTTATGCTCTCCAGGATAATTCGTGAGTGCTCTTGGCAACTAGTGTACTTCTTGCTAATCTGGTTATGTATTGAATGATGTGTCAATATGCATTCCAATTGAGTAATGCTTAGGATATATTTCATTGGATCAAACGAGCTGTGTTCAGAATTGTTCTTATAATGGCGCTTTGTATTATATTGATAACACGAATAAAAGTTGTGTGCATAAATGTGGTGTAAATGATATAAAGAAAAACATCAGTAACATATTGTTTTGTGTAAATTGTTAACATGAAATTCAGAATTCTGTTGCTTCAGCAGATAATGAGCGCTGTGAGTGCTAAAACTAGACTATGTTGAATCTATTCGGTAAAATTTGCGTATCAGAGTGCTCAACGAACGAATTCTTCAATTCGTCGATTAATCAGTGTGTGTGCACGGCCTTCTCCGAAATAATAAACAAAACCTGCACGTGCAACAGCACGAGCATTTCATTCAAGAACACCTGCTATCAGTGTGAGCCGCACAAGGTGCCCAACGTAAATGCGACTAGGTGCATCTGCGAAGTGGCTCTCTCTCTGAACGGGATGCGTTGTGTTCCAGAGTGTGGTCCGAATGAGCACATTATAAACAAACGGTGTATGTGCATTAACGACCTCGCGAACGGGGCCTGTACACCTAACAAGGCCAAAAAGGACTTCAGTTTCGTGATCATTGGCTGTTTAGTGGCCGTTTTAACTATAATTTGCGTTTTGGTCGTTTTGTACACCCGAAATAAAATTAAAAAGAGCCAAAAGAAAACGAAACCGGTCATTGACCAAACACAGGAGCCAGTTCTGAACGAAAACTGGTAAATTCAAGAAAATGATGACCAATTCATTGACGAACACAGCGATTTGATCGACGAGGACGATATTTTTGAAGGAGATGAAGAGCTCAGAAGGCACATTCAGAGAAGAATCGTCGTCGAAGTGTGAGAGAATATAAATAAATAATATGTAGTAATCCATAATCAGAGAATCCACATTCTTAAACTGCATTCTATAAATATCAATTCTTGATGATGTATTAATTCTTCAAACTCAATATTGATCACTTTTGTAGATATATCTCATTTAAAGTTAAATATGCATAGTTAATCATAATTTCAAGTACTTACATCATCTATTCACTCTTGATCGAAATTTATACAACTTAAAGACATAACCGTTGATACGTCGAGCTCAAATTCAACGCAAAAATCTGAGGAACTTCTAGGTCGCTTTAAAGATAATGTTGATACATCTTATGTGTTTAAATTCATATATTTATGTTTGTCCAAATTTTAAAAGCAACAACCCATTTGTATATTAGGAGTGTGTGAATTATTTAAACTAGTAAATACAATAGTACCATAAGATTATTAAAATTTTCTCAATCTTTGAAATCAATCAATTTATTGATTGCATGATAGATTTTTGCATATTATCACTATAAAGTTTTAATTTGTAATAATATATTATATAATGTGTATTTATATAATGTGTAAGTTCTTATTGAACTTGGTTTAGAAAGGAAAGATGAGGAGATCAAAAAAAGGATAACCAATAAAGATGTAATTTACGGTGTGATGCATTTATACTATTTTAATAATTCATATTTTAAAAAGATGACCCAGTTCTCAATAATTAACAATCATAAATTAGTTCAACTTACGTAAATTAAATGAATATAACAAATTAAGAAATCTAATTAAAGTAATCATTTCTTTTTCTTTTTCATCATTGAAATTTAATTCTTGAACTAGAAAATTTTAATCATAGCTAATACAATGCTAACAGTAATAAACAGTGTTCCAAATATTGTTGCTACATTGGTTTGCTTTTTATAATCATTTTCAGCATACCTAACAACAGGAGCAGCGACCCAACCTTCAGAATATGTTGCATTAAATATAAAGGATATATCAGAATCTGTTCTTACAGAACTTATATTATTGTTACAATCTTAATCAGAACAATCAAAACAATATCGTATAGTATTTATGTTAATATCCATTTATTTATTGAATGAATATTGATACAAAATTGGATCAGACGCATTTCTAACACTAAGAACTACATTTGATGGTATTGTTTAGTCAAACACACATTTTAAACTATTTTTGATTAAATGTATACACACTCCACTATTTGATAACAGAGCGACTCCATTTTCCCAGCATGAACTATACGGTTGAATAAATGCCACAAAAAGTTACTAAAATTCTAAATCTGTTAAAATTGTAACATCAAATTGAAGTATTAAGTTTTCAGTCATTGCAGTTTGTAAGTTTTTCAAGCATGTTTTGTCATAATTGCATTTGAAAATAATAAGTTGTCTGTTAATGTCCAATTAGGTGAACATTTGTTGTATTGTGTAGCTGGTACCTCCTATTCTCATTGATATTCTGAAAATGAATTGATTAGCATTTTAAATTATTGCGGAGTAGTCGTTTATGACTTAGTCTGTGAACGAGTACCTAACGGTTATTTCATTTTCCATGATGTAAGCCCCTTACTGTTAAAGTAATTGCCCGTTGTAACCGATAATGAAATGATCAGGAATTACGATAGATTGAACAGTTAGTAAGTCAACTTTCATTGAAAAAGTTAATTATACACTCAAAAATGGGCTCTGCATAACGCTAACATAGTCTCCACTCATGGAAAATTTTATCTCTTTATCCTTCACATAGTTTTAAAAGTTACCGTTCGCATCGAGGAGTGCGCCTTGAATTACTTTGTACGGATGTCCGTAGGATCTATTCCAACCAAAAATCAATAAAATTTAAAAAAATCACTTTGAGTTTCGTTCGTCATATCGTTTAAAGCGTATATTTCCATATTTGGTATTCTTTGAAATTTTATCAAGTTCAATATTCTCTTTTTTTACAATCATTTCAGCAAAGTTCACCATTCGCGATTTCTCCTATTTGTTAGACCCCCTATATGCTTCCATTAAACGTTATTCACCTTCTGACACCTCTTTTAGAGATTTTTGAACAACTTTAACAATTTCATCAGCTATTTAGTCCTCATCATCATTTATACTTATGATTTCATTTTTCGTCTTATCCTCATCTGCAAACTATCTTAAGACTGGTTTATTTTTCGATTTTAACAAATCCATATCGTCCATATATCTTTGAAAAGAATAAAGATCTTAATCAACATACAGTGCTAAATTTTTCTCTCTTTCTTTCTTATTTGGATACTTATATTGGAAGTATTTTATAAGATGAGCACATGGCAAATGTGCAACAATAGGTATTCTGCATCCACATGCTTGATCACATGGATCCAGTAATTCATCAAATTACATAATTAGTTTGCCGAAAAGGTAAATGTTAAAATGATTGTCTTTTATATCAAAAGAGAACCTTTAGGCAACTAAACATTAATCTTCATAGAATGACTAGACATAATTAACAAACTAACCCAATGGCTTGTTTCTAATTTTAGTGTTCTTAATGTAATGATTGTTGATTCTAGAATTATAATATGGTGTTGTACAACTTAATGCTTTAAAAGTTTAAAATAAACTTGAACCAAACTTCTTTAATTACTTTTTAATCCAACCATTTATTTATTCTCCTCCAGATGTAGCAGTAATTGTTGTTGTAATATCATTAACATCACGATAGCATAAACAAAAATATCTTAAATCATTTACATCAAAATCTACGTTAGTAATATTAACTAATTTCTATTTCCATATGTGACATTCATCAATAGTTGATGCTTTAGCCATGTTAAAATAATAGAATGCTAGTCTTCCTTTAAGTTCTTTCGTTAATTAAATTTAATCTTTGTAGTTATTGAATCTGTGCCAACTGCAACTGGATATATCTACACGAGAAAGTAAGGATTCGTCAGATTCCATTGTTCCATCTTCGTTATCGACTCTAAAATATTTTGCAAAGTCATTATAGACTACACCGCGATCGACAATAAATATTTTAATTTGATTTAGGTTCTTTATATGTTACTTGAACCAATTTAAACTAAACTCAAGATTTTATATAGTCTCACCGCCTTTGTCATTTGTGATAAAAAACATAACAGCAAGCAAATAATAGTAGTGTCCTGGAGTGGTTGAAGTGATCGCGTTATAGAATACCCGGTTTCTATTAGCCAACTTCAGAAAACTGAAGTCTGAGATTATAAGGTTGGGAAATTTATTAAATAACTCCAAATGTTTTCGATTAATCACTCCGACCTAATAAACACCGTTGTGTTGGGTCACTTGGTAGATTAGATCGTGTTGTAAAGCGTATTCTTTAATTTGAAAATCTGGTTAACATGTTGCAACCAAGTGATTATTTGCTATTTCATACCATTATTTATATGAATATTTAGTTTGATTTCTCTTTGCTGCCTCATCGTAGTGATAATCGAGTCGATGTAAGGATTAGTCTTGGTTTACTATATTTTAAATAATTTAAACTTCTGCTTCATCTAAAAAGACTTATTTTTGTGTTCTTTTGATATCACATTTAATTTATTCATCATCAAAACTATGTTATCCTTTAAATCTTGCATAATAGAATATCTTCTATTCATTCTTCATGAGTTTGTTTAAATCCCGGAATTCCGTACAAAGTAATTCAAGGCGCACTCCTCGTTCGCATCAAAAGCTAATACCTGTACACCATCTAACTGAACAGTTGTCTGAGCGTTAAAAATTAATTGAGTTGAGAAATCGCCCATAACAATTTAAATCTCTTTTAAATTGAACATTTACAACTGGCATGCACCTGAGCTCACAACAGTTAGTTCCATTTCAGTCGCTGTCAACTGATAAGATGTACCAGTTTTGAAACATTAGTCCAATGCAGATAGTTAATAATTAAGAGATAGAAGCTACACAATCGTAAAATGAGTGTAGGATGAGATGTTTATCTCAACCAGTTATGGCTGCGTACCCATAAAATCTATATTATGCAGAACTATTGTGTTATTCACAGAATAATTGAAGTTCTCAACCACCCAAACTAAGTCCTTGTTCAAATCAAACGCAGCGACAGTAAACACTGCTGCATTGCTGTACACTTTGCAGTGATACTGATTTGTTGGGGTCACATACAAGGTGAGTGTCTTTAGATTAGCGTTATATGTACCCGATGCTTTTGGTTTATAGCAGTTGTACAACTCCTCAAGGAAAAATTAGATTGTAACAATGAAAATCATTTTGGAGTGTGTAAACAATTAAACAAACTAGACACACCTAATATACAAAATTTGTTGATAATTACACAAATTTTAAAAATTAAATCTTTAAAAATCTTAACAATGTAAACAAACAAAGTAAACACATTGCTGGAATCTAAATTAGATATATCAAGTTGACAACCAAGGAAAATAAAGAAATTTTATTTTCAATTGTTTTTACTATGTATGACAAAATCATCAGCAATAATCAAAATACCATTTTTCTTCATAGTCTAATAACATTATAGTATTTTAACAAATTAATTTAATTATCCACTTCAATTCCTTTTGTCATAAATCAATTATGATTTTAGGAAGAGAGTTCAAGTGAATTCGTAAATAATTGAACTGGCCTAACAAGGGGGTGAAATTATTATGTATCAGCACTGATGATTCTGGCTTCAAGTATTTATCAATGCTTCATATTATACTACATTGTTTCGGTTTAAATAAAAATTAACTATATATTATTATATAAATATTACATAAAATGCCATACTTGTTATATTAAATATCATTCCGCTCACACCTTCGGCATCCTGAACACCCAGAGCCCCTCTTCTTCGAAGTAGCACCCGAACTAGAACCCGCACCTCTCCGTGAACTCCTTCATGTTCTCGGTCGCTTGCACGTTGAACATCTTCACCAGGCATTACTTATTTAGCTCAGGGCATTTATTCTTGTCAATAAGTAATTGTCCCGCTTCAATTTTAATCACCTCATCCAAATTCAAACTTTAAGTTGATTCCTGTAGTTCTTTTTGTAATTAAAGAACGTTTATTGGCTCGTCAAAAATGATCTCTCCGTTCTAATTGAACAGTTTCCACTCGTTTTGAACTGAGTTTAGGGCCGAGAAATCCGGAACGGAGTGGATGTGCGTTGAGTTTATCTTCGTTTTCACGTTGAAATTTATGTTCAGGGGGTGGAAAGATGAAGTATTCTGGGTTAAAAGGGCGTCAAAATCTGCTTTCAATTCGGTGGTGGTTGTTTATGTGGGGGCTGCTGGTTTAGCGCCAAAACCGCCACCGAAGCCGCCGCCCATAGTACTGGTTGGAGCGGGGATGGGCTCATTTGAGAATTTGGCCTTCATACTGTTCAAAAGGGTCTCGAAGGGAGAGGTGGTGGGCAAAAGGGGCTTGGCAGCAGTCGCATAGGTTCCCATTGACGGCTTCGCACCAAAACCACCGCCGAAACCGGACGCGGTACCGAAAGTGGACGTTCCAGCACCTACACCAGTGTTTGTACCAGCGGGCTTGAATGCGTTGTTAAAACCAGCATTACCGGCACCAAAACCAGCACCTGCAGGAGGCTACACACCACCAGCTGGAGGAGGAGCGCCAATGTTCGTCTGCGGCAAAGGACCAGAAGGTTTCGCAAAGTTGAATGCCATTTTGAAATTTACAAAGTGGAGCGGATGCCCGAATGCAGGAAATTTAATGTTCCATATTTCATTTCCATTCACCACTCCACTTCTTTTGGATGTAATAAGTATTTGTCCAATTCGCTGACCGCACTGAAGCTCAGTTAGTCGCCCCAACCATGCTCGTCGAAGACTTCGCCAAGATGATGAACGTCGTCGCCCTCTTCTTCGCTGGTAAGCTCCTCAAGAACACCGAAGTTATCTCCGTTGTTCCACAGGACTGCACCCTCGTTGCCGTCTCCCCAGTCGACGGTGCCGGTAAGGATAAGAAGAGAAAGAAGAAGGCCAAGAAGACCCCAAAGAGAAAGCCACACGTGTAAAAGAAGCACAAGCTTTCCCTCCTCAAGCTTTACAAGGTTAGCGGTGATAAGGTTGACAGCCTCCGCGAATACTGCCCAAGATGCGGACCAGCCGTCCGTATGGCCAAGCACGCCAACAGAACCCACTGCGGCAGATGCGGCCACGCTGGTAAGTGATTTAACGATTAGACGACGTCGACAAGTGAGAGTCTTAACGAGGACGCCTTAACAGGCTGAGTATAGACCAGGCACTTACAGATACTTTCTTGGTTTATACATAATTTTACTAAAATTAGATTAACTTCTCAGTATTGTCATTTCTTTTAAATAAAATCACTTTACTGAAACTTTATCACTTAACAACATTCTCAATTCCTTCAATCCGTCTTCATATCGTAAACGACGAAAATCTACCAATCTAAACTTTCATTACAGATACCAACATCTAACAAATACCAATACTTCCATAACCTGAACAACTTTCAGTTCAACTAGTTATGGGATATTAACGTTTATATAATTCAAAGTAAATAGGCTCAAAGTATAAGACTTCCTGTCGCAACATACATGTAATCCTTTTCTATCTGAGTACGCTAGAAACACTTGCACTAAACGTTGGACGTAGAAAAATGATAATAAGTGAGGAAATTCTGCAAGCCAAAGACGGCTCAAAGTAAATAACCATTTTTGAATTTTAAATAATTCAAAGTGGTTTATATTTGCAGGAATACATTTATATTTATTTCATTTCAACATAGTTTTTCACTCCATTTTTTGAGTTCCCCACTCCACTTCTTTTGGATGTAATAAGTATTTGTCCAATTCGCTGACCGCACTGAAGCTCAGTTAGTCGCCCCAACCATGCTCGTCGAAGACTTCGCCAAGATGATGAACGTCGTCGCCCTCTTCTTCGCTGGTAAGCTCCTCAAGAACACCGAAGTTATCTCCGTTGTTCCACAGGACTGCACCCTCGTTGCCGTCTCCCCAGTCGACGGTGCCGGTAAGGATAAGAAGAGAAAGAAGAAGGCCAAGAAGACCCCAAAGAGAAAGCCACACGTGTAAAAGAAGCACAAGCTTTCCCTCCTCAAGCTTTACAAGGTTAGCGGTGATAAGGTTGACAGCCTCCGCGAATACTGCCCAAGATGCGGACCAGCCGTCCGTATGGCCAAGCACGCCAACAGAACCCACTGCGGCAGATGCGGCCACGCTGGTAAGTGATGTAGAAATTTAAAGCTAAAAGCAATAGTCTTAACGAGGACGCCATAACAGGCTGAGTAAGATAAGACTATGTATATAACAGACTAAGCAAGATAAAGATATTTGTTTAGTTTAAACATAACTTTATTAAACTATTTTAACTGTAAAACTTAAACTTGAATTCTAAAACAACCTCTTATTGACTTCTTTTATTTGTTCTTCACCTTCCTTGATTCTTGATACCTTTAAAACAAAAAACAGTAAAGTATATTTAATCATAATTAAATGTTCTTTTTGAACAATGCTTTTTGAACGTTGCTTTCATTTGGCTCAACACAGATGCATTTTGTACAATAGATAGTTTGAAAAATATTATTAAATTCTACATTTTTATACCTGTATATTTTTAGATTTCATAATTTAAATTATAACGATATAAGAGAAACAAATAGCATTTTTCACTTCAAATGGGTTGCGCCGTTACTTTGAACAATGGAAAATAATTCTAAGCGATTTCGGCTAAGTAGCTTCAAACTATATCAAAAGAGCAGTTATGTTCAGAAATATAACGTACATTTGAATATTTAAATACTAACTCTTTAAGCATCGATTAGCACAAAGCGACATTGAGTTATATAAGATCTCTCAATGTCAGGGCGAAAAGCTTTTGAGTGAAAAATTATATTATATTACAACTATTTATAAAAAATCAGAAAGTGCATCACAAGTACTTCAGTGCCATTTCTGCAGATCCGACTGAGTATCCTGTTGTTATGTAGTCAACTACCAAACTTTTCTCTTATTTCTTAAGTACTAGCACCAGTGGGAGTACTTTTTAGCAGTTTAGCTCCTCAGTGAGCTCTTGGTACAGTATTTCGTCGTATTTCATTATTTTCGCGCTCGTTTTCTGTTAAATTTCAATTATTTTAGCGTTGATTTAATCTGTCCAAATAACTATTTTGTCCACGTATTTTTAGCTTTGGCCCAGAATTTCGTTCAGAAAGTGCTCACTTGGTTCGTTTCCTGGCTTCACAAACGCAACAATATTCTCCACATTCATCATTTTCTCACGAACAATTGCGTTTTAAAGCTGAATATTAAGGGGACTTATAATTTATTAACGTAAATTAATTGAAACTGATTATTCAGCTGAGAAATTAAGGTAGTAAAACTGAACCAGGTACTCGTTTTTGGTTCTGTTCGCCGTTGTAATTCGATAAAGACCCTTTTAAAGAGGAATAGTTGCTTCTTGGTCAATTTATACGTTCAGGTCAAGTGAAATGTAAGTCCGTTAAAAGGGCAATTGAAAAGGAACTGAAATAGTCTAATGAGTCAGGGGAGGTTATGGTAAGATTGTGAAGCTGCTAGGTGGGATTACCTTGTTGGTCCAAGATTAGCGTGTTGTTGTTGAATTACGCGCGTATTGTCATGTCCTCTTATTAAATTTTACACGGAACCCCGATAGTTCTGCACATGGCCACAAATAAAACACATTTTGATAATTGGGTTCCACGCTGTGATTTTAACACCCCGATCGGGCTAGTAATTATCGTATATACGCTCTTATACGTTTATATATTCTTAAAACAGTAGTCTACTAGTAATTAGTGATTATTTCTGAACTCATCTAACACTTGTGGATCAAAAAATTAAATTATATCCTGTTTGAAATTTGTTAAATGCTCGGTGAAAATACGAGGGCATATGATGTTCTCATCGGTGTATCCCTGACTTCGCTTCAAGATGCATTTTAAGAGTTTCCGCTGTAATATCTATAAAGTCTTTCTTGGTCAGAGATTGCATTATTTTGAGCCCAAGTTCTGTTTAATTCATTTAGTTAGCTATTTTTACAAATTCAAGAATTTACTTATAATTTCCCTTGGCTTTGATTAGCATTTAGCTTATAATGCTTTTTTGTTCTGTTGTCAAATAAGTAAAGTCTTCTAAGTATTACTTTGCGCTTTCTTCAGTTGGGAATCCGTTTTCGATGTTTTATTTGTGTTTAAGCGCAATTTATTCCTTTTCTGTGTGTATTCTTTTCATGTCTTCGGTTATAACATCTGAGTCGGTATAAGTTGCTTCTGGTGCTTTTTGTGTGAATTCTGTAATTTCTTAGCATTTTTCAAGGTCAATATCGATTTGGGTGTCTTCAGCGCGTGCTTCAACGCTTGTTCTTTTATCCATTGTAGTAACGGTCAAAATCGCGTTTCCAATTCCGATTGTGAATATGATTTCTCCTTTCTCATCGCTTTCTCCTTCTGCCACATTGAATATTTCAGCTGAGTTAACCACTCCAATGCTCACTTTTGCTCCTTAGACTACATTTTTCCCGTTTTTAACGCTAACCTTAAGCTTCTTCACTTGTGCATACCTTTCGGTCACGTTTACGATTTTTACATTATTTCCAGCGCATATTCCTCCCTCTTCACTCAGTACGCTCGTTTTAGTGCTCAGCACAATCGCCTTGCTCGCGTTAAGCCCGAACCAGCCTTTGTTGAGCACCGGCTCCGGTTCACAGGCTCCGAAATAGACCCAGACCCCCTCTATAAACGCTTCGACCCAGGCGTGGTTGCTGTCGCAGTGGGACCACCTCGGAACGTAAATTTAACGGGCGGGAATGTTCACAGAGCGGAGAACGGACACCGCGAAAGTTGATTCCTCCCCACAACGGCCCAAAACTGAGAGCAGAAGTGACAGTGGGGACAGCGTCTGGATGTCAGAAGAGGCATATGATATATTGGACGCACAGTAGTAATTCAGGGCTAGGCATGCTTATTGAGTAGTGAGATTTTAAAGTAGAGGGAGAAGCTGGGACTGGAAATAGGGTTTGTAGTGCTCTAGGTGCTCGTTGTTCACACGCGGGCACAAAACGAAGTTCAGAAAGACGAAATCGTCGTGCACGCGCGGAAAAAGCTCGCAGCCGCGCAAAGTATGATTAACATGCGCCAAAAAGAAATCCAAAGAATAAGAATCCAAGTCCTACTCAGGCAAAGTACACAATAAAAATTTTAAACATACTTACTAAACGACAGATACGTTCTTTATAAATTATTATGCTTACTAATCATTTAAATAAGGAGATTTCTCATACAAACCGCACACAGAAGAAATAGTCTCCTCTTTGAAGTTCATTGGAGCGGATAATTAAAATATAATACATAATATTTGAATTGAATGCTTAATGCAGAACTAGGCAATATTTGACTTAGACAAAGACAACTATTGACTTAGTTTAATAACATTAGTAAACATAACAAGTTATGTATGTCATGATATGACATTTTAGTAATAGTTAACGCGGATTGATTAGTTTTTGAATTAAAAATTACATGAAAAAACAAAAATAGTTTGCCATTATCATTTAAATCGCAATTAATAGATATTACAATGATTGTAATTTTATAATTTGTTTTGGAATTAGTGTAATGTTGAATAATTTTTGGTATTAGATTACTTTGATAATATTTATGAGTCATAAAAATAAATCAATCACCATTCCACTATTACATGAAGTTACAACCAGATTCAGAATAAACAAAAACAACATCGACTACTTTGCTTTCGTAAATGATGGGAGCATCGTTGTTATCTTGTGCTTTTATTGTCCATCGTTTGGGATGGGTACTAGCCCTACTTGCTTTTGCTATCACAATAGGCTTTGATATGTTTGTGTACAAGTATTATGTAGGTGTAGCTCACTATCTTTAAGCTAATTCTTATAGAGAGTTGACAGAAAAAGCGGTTTCTAAGAAGTTGTCTATAGTTTTAGATATTTCTATAATGGTTTCATCTTTTGGGTTTTTGACTGGGTATTTAATCATCAGTTCGAGTGCAGTATCAGGCTTTTTATCCAATTAATTTGGTTATGAAGCTAATAAGTACGTTGTAAAGGCAATAATATCATTGTGTATTGTATTTCCGTTGACTTTATTGAAGTAATTGAAATAATTATCAAAGTTGGCAGCGATCTCTGGTCTTGCTATTTTGGTAACTACCTTAACGATTGTGGTTATCTTTTTCATGCATGTGAATACAGGAAAGCTGTGTTAAAAGCAGCCCAATGAATTTATAACGTATAAGTTGGAGGCCTTTCCTAAGATTTCAGTGTTCAAAGCGATTCTTTACTTTTTAATGTACATTCCATCATTATAAGGTAATTTTACTGCTCACAGAGTTATTCCAACATTGATAAGAGAGTTACAGGGCCCTCCAGTTCTGAAGAAGAAAGTGGTGAGCGTTTCAATTAACATTGCGATGTTCTTAGCGTTGGCTTTGTATTTGTGTGCGGGTCTCATGGGTGCTGCTATGTTTGGCGATGATATAAAGGACAACATTCTCAAGGCCTTTGCTCCGTGTTAGTGGGTGTGGATAGACATTTGCTCTCTTATTTACGCGATGGTGGTGATAAACGCGTATCCTTTGGTATTGTATCCGATTAAGATGTCAATTATTAATTTGTGTAAGAAAGAACCGTAGACTAAAGATGGATATAAAATCGCAGTTATCGTTTCAATAGCGTATGTAGTCTTGACAACCATTTTGGCGATGACAGTGGAGCAGATTCTACCAATTTTCGGTTTGTTCTCCTCTTTGACTGGCATTATATTCTATTTCGTGGTCCCGATCTGTTTCTACGTGAACTACCCTAAAATAAAGGAGAACAACCTCCACATGGACTACCAGAACAGAGAATCCACACTTGACCCCGTCGTGGTCGGTGTTTTGTCCCTCATGAGCGTAAACATCAATTAAAAATCAATTTAACGAATAAGAACCCTCTCTTAAAAGATGTTCAGCCAGTACAATTAACCGGTGACTCAATTTGACACCAGATAAAAGAGAACGGTCTCGTTTTTGAGGCAGAAAACGTTCAGTTTCGACTCGAATTCGAACGACACTCAAATTTAAAGGAGGGATTCGGGAAGTTTACACGGGGATTTCACCAGGAACAGAACTGAGCTCATAGTTGCAAACAGCGAATAATTCGAGCAAAAGAAGAAAGTTAAGGATTTGTAGGGAAGGAAAATAGTCGCGGTCAGTCTGATTGTCCTGTTTTCAGTTGTGTGCGGAGTAGGCGTGGTTATGAACGGAAAAGACGTGTTTAACACATTCTTCTGAGTGAAAAGTAGTTTTTTACCGAATTGAATCTTTGAAGTTAGTTTTAAAATGATGCTATAATTTCTAGTTGATGTGCATTTATGAATAATGATAACTTAGCTAATTTAGCGATTCAAATTATTTATCACATACTATTTATAGTGTAATTTTAAAAAATGTCACTTTGCACGTAAAACAGACTTTATGTTTGATAACCACTTCAAAAAATGGGGATGTGCTACAGCGACACTTTTGAAGGTACTTAAAATGATAACGAGGCCACATTTGATATGGATGAAGTTATAAAACTTTAAGAAATGCGAAATAACACACGAGCACAATCATTCACCGAATCATACGATTTGCACTACAAAACGCTGATAAATAATTATACAAGCGAAACAGACCATATTGTACAAATTATATAATAAGATCAAGACTTATTTAAAAAGAATGCATCATACTCACACCGTACGCCTCAACTGAGTAATTTACAGCGATTACAAAGCATAGAGTTAACTGAAAGCGATTCAACATCATAAAGTTAAAAGTGATTTTAGTGATAAATAGATGAATATTTTACCATTAAGCTGTTATATTTGTATGAGAACAAGTTTGCAATATACAGATTTTCACAATTGAGATTTAACGATTCTCAGCTTTTAAAGTGTGCTTATTCATATTAGAAATCATGCGATTTTATTTTTGACTAAATGTAAAGAAAATATTACATAAAAAATCAAAATGTTAATGTAAAAAGAGAATAAATGTTGTTTTAAACAAACAAAACAAAAAATGATGATTTTTTCTAATTTTTTCTTTTGTTTTGATGCCTCCTGGTTAAAATAAATATTTTAAAGAAAATTGATGAAAAATGTAAAGTAAATTGTACACAAATACTAAGTCTCAGAAAATCACTAACTATGAGAATATTGAGCTATATATATATATAGCTCTGTCTGCCTTATAAATTACTTTTCATGTAAGTATTTAACTAGTATTGTATATATGGTTCAATTTCAAATCTGTGATTGGATTTGAAATATGATTTGAACAATTTTGATATTATCAGGTATATTTTTATGTATTAAAGTGTATTCTGCATTTCATGTTTCATAAAAAATGTAAAATTTAGAAATTTGTAAAAATCAAAAATATAGTCCTGTATTCTTCAAGTTACCGCTTAGTAAAAGGGATTTTTAAGTAATTTTATTTCACTTCTAATGGGCCATTGTATAACATCGCTATCTAGTGAGGAGTTCGACAGGCATATTTCACCATGCGATAGTGAGTTACAGCGCGCAAACAGCGGGTTGGACTTGTGCCTGGATCTGTTCAGAGATAATTCCTCGATGATAAATCTGGAGGGAAAGAATTTTGCGGTTAGCAGCTTTAATTAATTGCAAATTAACCGGTCAATGACACCTTAATCTTAATTGAGTGTAAACGCCCTTGAAAGCATTTTGAAACTCGTGGACGCCTACGTTGACGACAGTTCATCTTGAAATAAAACAAATCCGTTTATTTTAAGATTTAAAGGCGAGACGTTTAAAGTTGATTAAAATCAGTTCGTTCGACTTGATAACTTTTTGATGACAGAAGATCGACAATTTCTAAGTTCTTCTTTTAAGTTAACAAAAATAAATAACAAATTTACAAAAGAAAGATCAAAAAGATCTCCAAAATAAACTATTAATTTTGGAGAGCTAACGCGAGATTTGGTTTGAGGAATGTGCTATATTTTGTATGCTTTATTTTATTATTAATCATGATAAGAAAAGAGGATAACTAACCAGAATTCCCTATACCCCTTATAAATGAAAAAGTCTGTAAAAATATCTATTTGTATTAACTAGTATGTATATTATAAATGTATAAAAGGAATAACTATAATGACACACAAATATAAATTTATTTGCATTGCCAAACTTAGCAAGATAACTATACAAAGAATCATTTTGAGCTATATAAATGGTATATTACATATAAACGTACGTATAGAGATTGTATTATCAATTAAATTTTTCTATATTTTTTATCATAAGTGAGTCATTTATTTATTATTATTTGGAATATAGCTATTATAAATATATTTTGACACAAATTCAGAACGATTCTTCAATAATAACTATATCGCTAACTTCTTATCCATCAAATAGAAATCGAGGTTTAATTTCCGAATTTTCTAACGTATTCTGGTTCTCTACAAGAGAATTTCTCGGAACTTTTATGCAATTAAGTTTCACAACTGAAAGATTATCAAGAGGTACTGGATTAACACACAACATTTAGCCCATTTGGAGTGATTGTTAATATTGTTAGCATTTCATGACAGACTTTATATAATAAATTCTTTAATATTTACTTTATAAATCACAATAGAAACCATACTTTAATAAATAATTGTAATTGATAATTTTGATATTATACTATATGATAAGGATTATTCTTTGTGTAAATCATTCTTATTCTTAACATCTTATAATTAAATCTTAAAACAGAATAATTAGATTTAAGACTAAGCAACATAAATATTCTCTTTAATCATTCATACCTATGTTCAATAAAAATAACTGCTGATAAAAGACAGTTGCTAATGGCTCACTGTCACTTTTTCTGATCATCACATTTTCTTTCCTTTCTAACCAATAAGAAACCAACAACATTCCTCTCTAACCAAATTTATTGCATAGCGTTATCACACCTCAAACTTTAACTTATAACACAATTATATATATATATACGTCTCGAGGAAGTGAGATATGTATATAGTATTTACTATATAAATAAGTAGAAGTGGGTGTGCAAAAGACTATGTTTCGTTTCATAAGTTGTGTTTTATATGTATTTGTTAACCTATCAAATAGTTTTATTCTAACACTATAGTAGAGTTAACATAATATCTCAAATTGAATTTTACAAAATCACATTTAGCACGATTCCTCAACCAAAACTATATCGCTCACGTCTAAAATACTTTATACAAGTTTCGTACTTGTATTTTCAACAGTTTATTTATTTTCAACCATCGAATTCCGAGGAACTTATATATAATTCAGTTTTACAACTGAAATATTATCCAGTTGTTCAGGAATTGTGCAGAGTGCTTGACCCATTTTGAAGCGGAAATAAGCTTTTTATAATTTTATCAATGATATTCTGACTAAGTATCCATTAAATAACTTTTAAATCAAATCGTACCCTAAAAATCTTATCATTTGCATATTTGATATATTGAATTTTGGGTGAGAGATTGCGTTGTACTTAACTTTTGTGCTTCTCATTAAACATTAGTTTGTACATATGTACTTTTTTCACAAAATATTTAATTCATTTTCAAAAATATAACACAATAATTATTTTATAATATATGAATATAATATAGTATTCATAGTACAGCTAAGATTATATTTATTAATACAAAAGAATAATACAAAAGATTAATAATTGACATAAAAATCACTTGGGCATTTTAATAATTCTTAGAACTTTCCCAATTGTATCAAATGCATATTAATACTGCTCAACTTCATACAAAAAGCTATTTAGTTATTTATATACCGTTCTTTCCATAGTTTTATTGATATAATCGATAACTTGTTATTCCAAGACAGCCAAGTCTAATTCCTAGTTATCAGAATAAATATTGTGTTTTTCAAACGTGAAGTAGTAAACTGCATTTCCTGCTTCTTTCTAATCTCTAAAGTAAATTGGTTTTCCTTTCATTTCAACATCTACAACTGAATTATTTATAGTTAGTTTTATCTTTAAAAGAGCAGCTGCATTGTCGAATTCAATAATTGGCGCTTCAATAACTTCAAATTATCCAGGACTCGAATAAGCATTTTCGTACTTGTGATAAATGTAGTACACATTATTGAAACAAGCTTCTGCGATTGTGATCTCAGATTCAACGTTGAACCGGTTGTAGATTACCTCACCCAGTTTATCATTCGTGATGAATTCGTCCGAATAGTTACTGACGTGGTAAACGTAACCACTGAACAGTGCGTAAACGTACCCATTATCAATAACCCAGGGAGAAACAAAACGCTCATCCTTAGTTATTTAATTGTCCATTTTGTAGTTTTAGTAGGATGAATATTTATTTAATAGATCATTAAGTAAATCTACCATATCTTTGGAGAGGAATTAAGTGATTAGTTTTTGCAATTCTTGCTATAGCACGCCCATTATTAGATCTAGCATAGATTAGTACAACCAAGAAGAACCTCCCTCGAGAATTATTTTAATAGCCCCAATTTGCAACTCAGCGTGAATTATATTCACTAACAAGTGATTCGGACAAATTTCATAATCACAACCAATCGTAGTAAAAGCTTGGAAACCAGCGTCCTATACGATTACATTCCCAGCACCCTAATCACCAACATAGGGATACGATTGCTGCTAAATTTTCCAGTTAAAACGCAATACAAATCTAGTTCCAGCTAAAACGAGTGGCAAAATATTTTCGTTTTATAATAAAATACCAACATCTTCAACCGAAAATTCTGATACTACCATGTCAGTTAGCATAATATCAATCTTTGTAACACCTAAATTCACGGATGTTTTAATATCTGGAAACTTCTGACCCGTTATGTTCATAGATCCGTCATTTAACACATTGCGAAAAAATTTTTGCATTCCAGGCTGTGTAAAGAAAATAGACAGTCCAGAATCTTCTGGGTATAACGTTCTAGGAAATGGTGACACCTCACAGTCCAGTAGAGTTAAAACTATTGGTATCATATTTGATGCGGAGATTGGTTAAACATTAATAATATTTTGATTATATATAAACGAAAATGCACTTATTAAAGTATTTTGTGATTTGTGTATCATGTTAACCATACAAATTAAATACATTTTAATTAAGCTTATAAATGATAACTTCTATATGATATTAAAGATTATTTAGTACTTTTAACGTACTTTTTGCTATATTTTCACAAGTTACATGTATCTATATAATCTTTTGGAATCGGCCTGATATTACAATAATACGCTCATTTAATCTGACCACTCCACAGAATGAACCAGAAGGAGATTTCTGAGTTGGTGCAGCTGGCTCAGAACTAGCTTTAGTTTCAGACTGATTTGGACAATCAGCTCATTTTGCAGCTGGATTTCTTCCAGGACCAGTTATTTAACTTGAAGAAAATTGTGCAGCCTCTTTGTGCTTCGTCCGAGACCACGTTGACGTATAGCAGCAATTTATAGAAACTTTCGGAGCTATTGAATTAATTACAGGAGATTGAGCGCGAAAACGCAACAATTATCTCAAACATTTGGTCCTCACTTCAGCAGAACAAATTAAATACGGACGGATTGCAAAAACTGTTGCAGAACCGTGCGTATCTTTCCCAATACCACCCCGAATTCCAAATCGCACAATTGGACAGCACGATAAACGCGGTTTGCGCGCAGTTTTCACTCCAGTTTTCCGTAAACACATTCTAATTCGCGCAAATTGAACAATCTTCGACCTAATTGTTCATTTAAAAGCAGAGCAAATAAACATAGTCGCAGTTGCAAGCACTGCAGGGGATCATACCCGTTTTGCAAGTTTAAACACACTTACAGCAATTTAATAGCAACCAAATCAAATCGGAACTAAAAAATGAGGTATTGAGCACGGACGTGTACGTAAATATGCAACTCATGTTCGATTTACCAAGCAAATTCTACGTCATGATGAAAGAATTCGTCAAACAAAAAAGAACACACATGTTCAAATTCGTTAACCAATACGCGCTGTGCAACGGAATCATGATCAAATAATAAAATGAAACCGCATGCCCAAGCTACGCAGACGTTTACCACTTATACTACCTGGATTTGATAAAAACACTCGATACTTTTTAAAAAGAAGACGTAACAGTGGATGAAGACTTCAAGTGCTACTTCACCAATAAAACACCAGCAGCCATGAAGGCATAATAAATACTCATGCTTCAATTCTAAGAAAGAGCATCATGGAATAGAAGATAATACAGAAAAATCTACAACTCCAAATCAATGAAAAGCTCATATACTCCACCATAAATCGGTTATCAGTCTGAATCACATCCGTTAGCATCACTTTTTATAACTCTACTGAAAACCTGTGCACAATTGAGAACTGAACTGGTATAGTTTTTCACTTACTGCGTTCACAGAAGCTAAGGTGGAACCAATGGCTTCTACGAATGTAATATAACCTAAATTGGTGAAGATATATAGAAGCATATTATGACTGTAGCTGAGTCAATGTTTGTTTCAATAGTTGGGCCGGCTGTTGAAAATTTCTCGTAATTAGTTGTTGAATATGCTACTTAAAGTAAAGATATATACAGTGGTGGGCCCTCGAAATGCTTTTTTGAATTAGGAAGAAGAATGAAGTTTATTATTTGAATCTTACTTATATCACTGCCCGGCTCAATAATGAGTGTGTTCTCCCTCCTCATCAATACACTCATTAACTCTATTTACTATTGATTTGTAAAGTGCTTCAATCACATCAAGGCCTGGTTGAGCCTTGGATAGCTGTGCTACAATAATTAACGTATATAACTCTGTATATACTTCAATAATAAGTTTCAACTTTACCTAACGTTGTATAATTTAACAATCAAGAAAATTGATTTCTCATTATGAAATGGAAGTGGAAGATCATAAGTAAAATAACTGTTGTTTTAGAGTAGCATCAATATATTATTTAATGCTGGGCCCGACTAACCCACTTGATTCCATTCTTCAAGAAACAAAAATGCATTCATTATTTGAATATTGAGAATGAAAGCGACTGTAACTACCTGAATTATAATTCTAATTAAGCGAAGTACCAATACTTCATCTTGAGCTCCCGGTTGAGATTGAAAGAAAAAGTCCTCCATTGTTTTTCGTGATTAAGAAATACCTAAAATCGTTCAGATTGACCCAGTTGAAGATGAACACCGAGGTCCTCTGCAGGTCCAGTGCTTGCGCTACTAGTTATAAATTACATATTGCGTCCGTATACCAATCATTGGATCCTCTTATTCTTTTCTCCAATCAGGCTTAACTACCATATATTTTCGAGATAAAATCTTTCATAAATTAGTTTTGTTGACTAAAACGTAGAAATTACACAGGGACATCTTAAACAAGTGATATAACTAGTTCAGATTGGTACAATATTTTATGAATTCATCCGTTGGACCCAGAAATGAAGAGAATACAAACGCTTCAGAACTGCCTAAGTTTGTTAAGTGAATTAGTTGACCTTCCCTAAACATCTTCTACCGCGTTTATTTTTGTCATTGCCGTCCTTTTATTGCATGTGGTAATTTCTATTTTTCCTTTTTGGAATATTAAATACCGACTTGGAATAGTCGATTATGGTCTAATACGATCGAAATCATATTTTTGGCCCTCTTGTGTTAATGAGTAGTTCATGAATAATCTCCAACTTGAGATTATTTATTGGAATTTGTCATCCGCATTAGAAGTGGCAAAATATTTTAATATATAATTACTCACATAGTAAACAAGAAAAAGCAATTCCACCTCCCATAACTGTAATAGAATCTACACCCAACTCTTGATCTTATCTAAATTTTCAATGTTTTAATCAATCTTAGCTTGAAAACTTGTTTCGATTTCAAGAAATGGTAGTATATGACCGATTTTATAATTGGAAAAATATAGCGTTAAGAAACTACTTAGCTATCCTAACTTTATTAAAATGTAATTAAAAGCTATTTCCCTTTGTTAGTAAGTTAAAATAATTAGCTTAATTCGGCTTCTGATTTGATTAAATAATAATTTAGCCGTGCATTCAATCAACTTTTACATACTGGCGCTGTTTTGCAAAACAAATTCGATTATTATTTGTTCCCAACCACATTGAAGCCTCAAGAAAATACGCTTGTTATTGCGCAAGCGTCGATTATATTAAATCAGCTGTAACAGCTTCAATTTTATATTCCAGGCTAATAACTTCTGTCAGATTACAAAAAGGTTGAGAAGACATCAAAGGATCCTGATGATTCTGATACGGAAGTGGTTGAGTTTACGTTTAACATCTCAATTCGTCCAGAACCTGGCTTCGAGCAGGCTGAGAAGCGTATTTGGCTCTTCGTTCAGACTTACCTTACTCCGAAGCCGAATGCGACCACGTAGTAAATTTTGCAGCGTATGAATACTTTAGGGTACGTCTACGAGTATTTAACCGATTCTACGAATGTTCTATCTCAATCCGTGTCAAACTCCTTCAAGGATCAGCTCGAACTTATAATTAAGTAGTAATTAAGTTGTTATCGCGAGCTTTTCGACTCCGTGTGCCGCAAGCTCAAACCGAATCTCCTCGGTGACGCCTTAATCGCCGTTTTCTCCAAGTGGCTCCAATAGAATCTGTACGGTGTGACCGAGTAAGACCTCCAGCGCATTAGGGATCAAGTAACTGGCTTCCAAAACAGGCGTGAGGACCTTCGCGCACCTCAAGAGGAGTACTCGGACGAGTCGAAAGTATCCGGCCTAGACCTAGACCAGTAAACTGAGTCTGGGTTCTCAGTTCAGGAGACTCAGTCAGAGAAGTTCGTGGTTGGGGGCGTAAAAGTGAAAGCGAAACGCGTTAAAACGGTCATCAGCGACAATTTGAGCAAATTTTACAAGGAACTGCACGAACTGCTTTCTGTGCACAAGGACTTCTACTGCGTGAGCAAAAACGTGGGCAAGATGATGAAGAAGGTGTTCGAGGAGAGCGTTGTGAAGCAGTTGGAGTTCTACCAAAATGTGTGCTACTGCTCACTGGTGAGCCAAAGGTACTACGACGAAGAAAGGAAAGAAAACGCCCAGGACCTGTACGAAAGAGCCAGGGAAATATTCGGGTAGTGAGCTCGTTTATACTAGAAATAATATTACTTTACATTAAATAATATTACTATAATCTATAAACTGGAAAATAATACTTATATTCTCTTTGTTATCATAATGATGGTTTATACATTAATGTTATACGTTAAAACTACATAAATGGAAAGGAAGCAGAATATTAGATTGGAAACAAAGATGAATAAAATACATTTTAATAAACTTGAAAATAAATATTTAAATTTATCTATATAAATATTTAAAGTATAAATAAAATATTTATATTAACTGGTTAAAATTGATAATAATATTTAAGATAAATAATTGAATAAAGATAAACAAATTAATATATCAAAATATTTCAGTCAGTGCACTGTTACACATTTTAGAAAGAACATTCTGGACAAGTTTTAACTCCAGAAATGCAACTACTGACTATTTTTATTGAATTAGATAACCCTAACGTTTCTGTAATTCCATATAGTTTAGAATCATAAATATTAATAGAATTGGCTGTGTTCGCAATCAATTTTTAATCATATTGAGTCAATTATACTTTAATTATACTTGCAGTAATGCATATATCATGACCAATTAAATTAATTAATTATTCCGGATCCTTATCCATTAAACGTAAATATAATTATACATTCCGTTATATTTACACTACCTTAGTAAAACATACTTCCCCACTATCCACTTCCTTCTATTACTATTTCACAGTTTATAAATTTTGTTTATATATAATAATTTAGCACAAATTGATTCATTTATGTACTTTTAATCTATGTTAATTCAATATTTAATTATTGTGATTTATATAGTCGAATAAATAAAGTAGTTTACTTAGACTATACCGTTTCAAAATATATATTTTGTTAAATATTTTTGTTTGATATTTAAATATCATTTGAACAAAACATAACACTATAATGATTAAATACTCTTTGTTTCGAACATAATATTGAATCAACTGTACATTTAGCTTTTGAGTTTTATGTAGTACAAGCTTTGCAAGACTTTTCATATAAATATGATGTTGGCTAGCACATACAAAATGTTTAAGCAGCAACTGAGTTAGTTGGACAAAGATTACATGAGTTACTAGAAGGTTTATAAAATTAATTTTAGTTTGTACATAAACACATTTTTACTTATTAATCATATACTGAATCGAGTGGACATTTAGTACACCGCAATTTTTAGAAATCTAAATAACTTTAACTATTATCCTATTAACAGTTTAAAACACAATGAGTACCTGCAACATTTATGAAACCATTTGAACAAGTTTATTCACATGAGTTTCCAGTGATATCAACGTAACCTGACGTACACGTTTAAACACAATTATTTATACCTAAATCGGCAAGAACATTTTAATCAGTTTTACAGTTGACAACGCAGAACTTCTTGTCGACGCTGTAAAAAGCTCCATCACAATTTTGATGACAGTGAGTTTTTGCTACATTCAAAACGTGGTGATTATCGTCATCATAGCAGCTCGCAACGCACATAGTGGAGTCATTTGTTTAATATCCATTTTGATTCGGACTTTCAAAACAAGAAGTAACGCAAATCGATTTATTGAGGCTTAGCATGCTATTGCTATCTTCATTATAACAGTTTTTAACGCATCCACACATTTGAGTCTGGCCACGTTCGCGTAGCCATTTGAACAAATTTATTCACAAGAGTTTTCAGCCAAACTTGTAAGTCGTCCAGAATCTTCCGAAGTGCAATTGAAAACACATCTTTTGTTCACTCCACTCATAAAAGTAGTTGATCTGCATCCCAGAACACATGTTGTATTTTCTGCGTTAATATATGTTGGAGCTATATTATCTTCAGTAAAACAATCAGAAACACAAAGTGACCCATTATTTGTTAGGAAACTGGTTTGTGGAGTACAAAGCGAGGTGCACGTTTTTCTATCCAGGTCAATCACGGAACTATCATCAGTTTTACAATCAACTACGCATTTAGTTCTAGCGACATTGGCGTAACCTGTCGTGCATAATGACTCACAAGCGGTTCCGGCCAAGTTCAACAACTTTCCTCCATCTTAAGTTGTGCAGTTTTGTACGCATCGTGTTTGAGCTTCGTTTAGATAAGTTCCAGGAGCACATTAATCGACACAAGTTGTATTCAAAGCGTTGATATAGCTTGCGTTAAGATTAATTGTATCTTCTGTTTTACAATCTGCGACGCAAAAAGAACCGTTTCTAGTTAAAAAGCTCGAGGCAGCGCAAACTGAAACGCAATGAGTTTTTTCAACATTCAATGGATGCGATTAATCTTATGCAAAGCAATCCGTAACACAAAAGCTTTCGTTAATAGTTCTGTAGCTATTTATTGGGCAGGCTATTGTGCAATTCAACAAGTCCGTATGAATGACTGCACCAATATGCGTTGTAGGATCGATATCTTCGGTATAGCAGTCAGCTACGCATTGAGAACGGTTTACTGTAAGGTAAGATCCAGAATCGCACGGCATGACACACTTTTTGTGGTCTTTATCAATAGCTCTACTTCCATCATCAAGGTAGCAGCTGGCAACACACTTAGAATTATTTACAGCCAGATAGCTATTTGGCTCGCATGTGTCTAAGCACTTTGTTCCAGCCAAGTCAATTGTTCTTTGAACATCGTTAAGATAACATGAATCTACGCAATTTGATCTATTAAATGACAAATATGTTCCAGATTTGCATGTTTGAATACAATTTAGATTATCTGTGTTTATGGCAGATCCTCCATCATTTAAATAGCAACTTAGAACACATTTAGATTGGTCCACGTTGATATAGCTTCCAGTACATGAATCAACGCAGTTTAATTGAGCGATGTCAATTTTAGTTCCAGGATCCTTCGTTTTACAATCATCAACACACAGAGACCCATTTATTGTAAGATATAATCCAGAACACTAGCTTACACACTTGTTAAGAATAATGTTAATAATTGGATAACCCGTATCCATTGAGCAATACGCCACACAATGTGTTTCGTTATTTTTTTTAAAACCAGGGGAACAAATAGATTAACATTTCTTTCTAGTAATGTCTAAGGCTCTATTACTATCATCATTGAAGCAGTTTGTAACGCAAATGGTTCTATCAGCATTTTCGTAACCTCCATCAGAACAGTCAGTAGCACAAGCTCCACCTACATTCTTCAAAAACGAGCCCTCGCTACTGCATGAAACAATACACGCTTTTTACGCAGTATTTATTACAGAAGACACACAAGAAGAAACACAGCTAATTTTATCTAAACCTAATAAATTCGGATAATCATTTGTTTTACAGTCAACAACACATGCAGTTTTAGCCACATTTAAATATCCAGATGAACAAAAACTTTCACATATATTTTTAGCGATATTTATTATTTATCCATTATTACAAACACATAAAGTTCTATCTGTATTAGGTAAAGCATTTGATGGACATAATTTACAGTTATTGCCATCTTAAACAGAGTTACCTTGACACACACACTTATTATTTAATGCTATTGAGCCTTATGCACAAGGAGTACAGATATTATTAATTATTTCAAATACATAATCGCCAGAACATACACAAGTTGTTTATTGTTCGTTCGGACTTCCACGTACGGGGCAGTAATTGAAAGTTATATTGTCAACTGAATAACAGCCTGGATTTGCTCTACAAAATCCATTAAAAGATGTCGATTGAGCTGGACATGAAATGCATTATCCTAGTTTATTAATACTATTACCAGAACATACACAACTCGTTCTAATCTAATTTGGTTCCATTGATGGTGGACATGTTAAACAAGTTGAAAGTGACAAATATAGGCCTGTGTTACAAACGCACACTCCACCATACTACATAGAATTTTAAGGACATGCTATACAATTTATTCCATTGAAAGTGAATTAACCTGTACAAATACATGAGTATTAATCAGCAGATGGTATAGAATTAGCTGGACAATTAGTACAAATTTAATTTTTCATAAACTAATTTGTGTTTGAACAAACACAAATATTATTAACATTACATGAAGAATATTATGGACAGGGTTAACATATGTTAGTGTCAATAATATAATTCAATTATGAAGTGCATATGCAAATACTTTTGTCTCCAGATAATATTGAACTTCCAGGACAAGTTTAACATGACATTGTTTTAATATTAAATATTTAATTTGTTACGCACGTACATGATTATCCGGAAGTACTTGGATTACTTCCACTAGGGCAAGTAGTACATACTTCATTAATAATACTTTATTATGACAATGAGCAAATACACTTATTATTATAATTTAGAACCGAGCCAAACGGACATGCAACACACACCATATTATTAATATCAAAAATATAATTGCCAGAACACTAACAAATTGTACCATAAACAATTGAAAATGACGGACATTTTCTACAAAAGTCCATAACTTTTATACAATCAGAATTACAAGTACAAACTCCATTTACAATTGAAGATTAATCAGGGCACGATGTACAAGAATTATTTGATTTTGTATAAAATTTATTTGATTCTGCGCATATACAAGTTGTTTAAAGATTGTTTGGAGATGATTAAGAAGGGCATAACTGGCAAACTGGTAATTATCCGTTGGTACTAATTTAAATAGAGTTAGAATTGCAAGTACACACATTGTTTGACCCAACTGAATTCGTTGGACATGGATTACAAATATTAGTAGAATCAGAAAAATATTAATTATTAGGACAAATACATGTAGTTGAATCAGAACTAGCTGTAGCTGTCGCTGGACAAGCAATACATTATAAATTCGCATATCTAAAGTTTCCATAGCAGATACAACTTTTATTTTGAGCGTTAACCTGTGATATTTATGCTGGACAATTACATTAATTTGTAGAATTAGACGTACCATATGGGCATAGTGTGCAAGAATTGTTTTGAGCGGACCAAAAATATTTATTATCGTTGCATTAACACCCAAGTACATTAACAAGTCCAGGCTACAAATATGTAGATTGTTAAGTACATGAAGAGCAAGAAAAGTTTCCTATATTCACCTATCCAGCTGCACAAGTGCAAATTCTTCGATCGTTAAAAATTTAAGACGAAGTGAAAGCGGCTCCACAATTTTAACAAGTTCCAGAAATTTCATCAAACCGTTTTCCGCTTGCACAAACGCAAGAAGTTTTATCAGTTGAACGGGTGGCCGGGCTTGGACAGGGCAAACAAAGATCTCCCACATAAACTTTACTCAAGCTCGTACAAATACATAAATTTTATGTTGCTGATGAAGCGGATAAAGTGTCGGGGCACGAAACAAATTTTTCTGTGGCTAAGTCAAAATAATAAGTGGAATCTTTAAAACAAAATGTCTACTATGTATTTGAAGAGGATCCGCTTGGACATGATAAACAAGTTTTCTTAATTTCGTTGAAGTATTTCAAAGACGGGCATTTACAATTTATCAAGTCAGGTTACAGAACTAAACTAGAATCGTTACAAACACAAGCAGTTTCAAGATTATTTGGATCTGGTCTAGCATTCGTACCACAAATTTTCATAGCGCTTAGCTTTTACAAAGAAATACAATGATCATCGTCAATTTTATTAACTTTATGAACACATTTGTAACATTTTTTCGTTTATATGTTATTATTCTCTACATACGCCTCATTTATATCTGAGCATCTTTATACACAATAAATACCATTGAAACTGAGTTTATTCATACATTGACATTATTATTCTATATAAGTAAAATTTTATTAACACATATCTGTATTTTAATTCTATTTTAATTCAATACTTTAATCAAACAAACTTAAAATATGTAATATCATAGTTGGAGTGATATAAGATGAAATTAATTGAAATATCATAATTTAATGAATCATTATTTATATATTGCTAAGTATACAGGATTTATGAATAAATATTTTTGTATATTTTAACTGATTCTTACTTACTGATTCTTACTTGCATTAACAAATTTCAAAAATACTTACTTATATTTTATATGAGGTTCTAAACGAAGGCCTAATTCACAAAACTAACTCATAATTAGTACAACACAATTACGTCAGACATTAATCAAAGAAACAATAAACTTACACTAATTTACAATTGCAAAAGAATAAAATTTCAAATATTTTACATTTAGTAGATCAAGTAAAATTAATAAATATATTTATAATTTTTACATTAAAGGTTAAAGTTATGCTACGTCAAAACTTAAATACTTTGGAGGATAGATAATAATATTCAATCAAATGCAGCAACTTCAATAATTAAAATAACATGACTCAACAGCAACAATCTCCAACAATACATCTAAACGCAATAAATAAATATTAGACCTACAACGAATCTCAAAAAGAAACGCTTTGAAAAGGTAAAACGATTTATTGATTAAAACGATTTTTGATACAAAAACGATTCGATTGGCCCAATCGTTTTATTCATTTTGATCAACTTGCAATCTATTCCACACCACGAAATGAAAAATTGCTATATGACCACCTCCCAAACAGAATATGAGAACTGGCGCAAGGAAAACAGACGGATTCGAGCGCAAAAATATAATATTCGTTAATGACACTAAAAATATATGAATATGCATTGTAACTTTTATATAACCTTCAGTTTCCCATAATAATAGGATAACAGTAATAAAGTAGCATATCTAAATCTAGTTCAAACACTTTAAGGAGCCAAGAAAACACCTTATTATTTATTCATAAAGCTAGTTGTTTGTGAAGTCATATTAAGTCAATTCTATTGGGTGGGGCATACACCAAACTATTCTAAATAGAGGAGCAGTGTACCTGATCGCCAATCTTTCTTTCAGGTAAATTAAGTTATAACGTTTACATTCAATTTCTAGTGAGTCATGATATAGTTTATAAATATCAATATTTAAAGAAACCATTAATATCTAGTATTCGTTATAAAGTAAAGAAACGATAACGTCATTATTGTTATTGCGCTCTTTCTGGTATATTTATAGTATAAATTCATAAACTAGTACAGAAACAACATTTAAAGTTCAATAATAGGAGGATATAGCCTTATTTATATATTTTAACATGCTCATGAAATAAATATCTATTAAATAAGTGGGTATTAACAGGTTTCACTTCACTTTCTTGAAGTATTTTTGAGTTTTTGTTATCATGTACTAAGCCAACATATTCTAATAAATAATAGTCCTGTATACATTTATAATTAACTTAACTTCTGTTATATAAATTCACGTTGTAAATAAACCTAAAATATTGATATTTTACGTTAGCGTAAATTCAAATTATCTCATAGTATATAACTGAGATATTTTATTAACTTTATAATCATTATATAAATCAGAGATAATATTTTTATCAATTAGTTCCATTTTTGAATACATCTAATAACTTATCCAAGAGGTGTGAGGTGTGTAATTTTCAAAAAATAAATTAAATAATTCTATTGGACTTTAAATATAATTAGTATTGTATTTCATTAGACTCACTTCCATTCATAAGTGGCAGAGCTATACATTGTAGTATATAAACTAAATAAAAATATTTTGAAGTGTGTAAGGCATTGAGTCTTCCTGATGTCTATTAGTATTTTCCACTTTTGTATTACCTTTATATGTTATTCTATCTATGAGATGGTAGATATGTAGAATATCTTAAAACGATGAAGTGGTTAAAATCGTTGTTTCATGTATAAAACGATTTTTTAAATATATCGTTTTCAAATAGAGAATCGTTTCTTTTTGAGATTCGTTGTAGGTCTATTTTTTATTTTACTATAGTTAATTTATGACACTATTCCCAGGTTTAAACCTTGAACAAATAAGAAACAACTCCCCTCAACCAAAGGCTGTTATCAACAAAAAGATCTCCAAAACAAACTCCATTAGCCCGAAAAAGCTAATGGAGAGTCTGTGAGGAGTTTTGACGTGTGATAACGCCACGCGAGATATTTGGTTAGAGAGGAATGCTGTTGTTTTCTTATTGATCATCGTTTAGAAAGGAAAGGAAATGATGGATGATAATTTTCCAGTTAATTAAAATGGTTTTCATCTTTGTTTCCAATCTAAGTGCTTGGCTTTAGTTGTGATTATTAAAACTTCTATAAAACCCCATTTATTCAATCATATACATTATTATATATGACAATTTTCATTGTTTTCACTCCGATGATGGAGAAAATCTATTATTGACAGAAGAGTCCAGGATAGCATATACGGCTTATGAAGATTAAATCGTTATTATTTAATTAATTATGATTAATTATCGCTTTGTTTTATCGCAGTCTCTTAATAATCACTATATTATAGCACATAATTAATCTATTAGTTACGTATGTATTAAGTAGATTAATTTTTTACTACTATAGTATAATATTTAAAAGATATTTTAGATTTTTTGTAGAAAGTTTGTATTTACATTATTTATACATTAAATTTTTAATACTACAGTATATATATTATAGTGTATATATTATAGACATGTCATCGAGTTGGTTTTGGATAGAATCTGGAGGTGGCTATTATATAATTATGACACATGTATATAAATAAGACCGCACCCTAAGATTGAGCTGAATCTAAGCTTCAACTTACTTTTCATATTTCATTATTATCAAAGTAGTGTGGAAAGAGTATGATGTAATATTTCGTTTTTAACTTAAGTAAATATAAAAATAGTAGATTATACATTAATCGTTGCTTGAATACTTGTTGTCTAAGAGATATCAAAAAGTGTCATTTTTTGCACTAAATATATACTCATTTTTTTAACAATATTTTAATACAGAGGCAATTAAGAAAAAATCTGCCTTGGCAAATTTAATGGATACAGTACAATATAATCAATATGCAATATCAAGCTATGCCCCTTAAAATAATTTATAAAACACTACTATTTGATTTATAATCTAGAATATATAGAAACATAAAAATTAATAAATTGCTTCTTATTAATGTATCCGTAAGAACAGTGTTATAAACCAACTTAATTTCTTTCTTGTATAGCTCAAATCAATATTATGTGATATTTGACATGTTGAGATTTGATACTACATATCTCATTAAATACGCAACTAACAAGCAAAGTACAATGGTATTATTATAAAATAATATAATTTAACTCAACGTAAAAATATTAGCCAAATAGCTACTGAATTGCTAATTTGTGATATTTATATTTAAAATTTGTTAGAATTATTTCCATATCTATTTTTTAAATAGCAATATTTTTATTTAGGTATATTTCTGAAACAGAAAATAAATATTACTATTATAATAAAATATTAAAATCACTGATTAGTAATTAGTATTATTTCAATTTATTTAATTTCTAATAACACATCTAATAAAATATTTTTTATATTTTTTAATTATTTAGGATGGAACTACCGAAACATTCCACAGTGATATAATATTTTTATTGCAAATATTGAAATACATATACTATTCAAGTATCGTGAAGCTACGAAATCTTCGTTTTGTATGTTGAAGTAAACTACAACTTTAATTTGATAATTGTTAATAGTTGTGGCAATGCGAAAACTTTAAATAATTGAGGTAACTGAGACAATTTAATATTGTTTAGCGCAGAGTTTAACATTTCATTCACAATGTTTCTTAAAATCTAAATTATAGAAAATTTGTTCTAAATAGGTATATAAAAAGAGAAGTGCCCTATTTCAGTTTATTGTTACCCTTTATATTTGTATGGATTCGGCTAAGGCAGATATTCTATTTTCACGCTGCTTTATGTGCAGCTAAATAGGTGTTATTACAATTATATCACTCGTGACCTGTACCCTCGTCAATGAATTTATACGAACTTATGATTAATTATTGCAGATTTATAAAGAGTTTGACATTAAAATAATTTGCAGTGTCTTTAAAATAGTTGTCATTTATCCTAGTTACGCAGTTGATTTCATTAGTGTACCTGATAAAACTGTTTAAATGTATAATTCTAGTTTTAATATTATTTTAGCTTTCTATGTAACGAAATAATTTTGGTTTCCATCATTAAAAATTGGAGTGGATTTTAGCCTGCGGTCATATTTATATATAAACAATATAATATTAAAACAAAAAGTTATGAAATGGTCCCAAACTTCACTCGATGACATGTTATTATAGGTACCTATAATAGATTAAAAAAATAATTTAAAATGATTGTGTGAGACTGACTTTAAAATATAGTATTACTTGCTTTATAATTGTATTAAAATATATTTCACCTACCCTGTTTTGCACCTTAATTTACTACCACATCAATGAATATAATGTACGGATCCCTGTTTATAAAAGAAAAGATAAATGTCAAGTAATAATACAGTGTAATAGAATTCCTTAATTCTATTGAAATATAGACTGTATATTACCTCGAATTGAGCCACCCCTGTTCGAATACAGACACCCGAGCAGTTCTCAAAAATTGCCAGGGTGTCTATAAGTGAGAATAAATCTGGCCCAGTTTGGTATATTTCTTGTGTTAGATTTGGTTTTCCATCTCAGTTACATACACCTTTTCCAAAAATATTTTGAAAATTTAATATAATTTCTAGTTTATTGATATAATTAATATATATGGTCATACAAAGCTCAAAAACTCAAAAAATTAGTAAATACAAAATAGATTTACAATGTTAAATTCACTTATATACTACTTTTACAGTTCATTACAGTTCAGTTATAGACACCTTTACTATAAAAAATCGAAGGTGTCTGAACACCTTTTTTATCTGTAAATAATCATCGGATCTTCTTACATTTAAAATTCAGTTCAAAATAATTATTCAGTTCAAATTCGTGGGTCCAAAATATAAATTCAACTGAAAATTAAAACAGTTTTGAAAAAACTTCCCGAAATTTCAGTTTCAGCCGTTCCAGGTTTCGAGTTTATTCATGTTTTCGGAAATTATTGAAATTAGTTTTGTTAGAAGTATTTAATTTTACAAAAAATAATATAGAATTACAAAATAAATGTTGATGAAGACGCAACAGTGGACGAAGACTTAAAGTGCTACTTCACCAATATAACACCAGCAGCCACGAAGGCATAATAAATACTCATGCTTCAATTCTAACTGGACTATATATAGAAAGGAGACGACAAATCAAAACATAAGAATAGGTTCAACCATAAAAATTAAACTAGTTTAATATTTTTTAACTTAATTGACTTTACTTATATATATATATCTCACTTCCTCGAGACAGCACAAACAGACTTCATTGAGACTTTCGAAAGCAAAACATAGGCTCTCGCACGCCAGTGTTTCCACTTTCAAAACGGGCTCAACTCGTCATTTATGCTCAGTAAATACCCAGCAGGGCCCTCACTGAGTCGTCAGCGGACCAGTTTTACCTGATTCGCAAACTTAATTTCCAGAAACTGGTTCTCGCGTCTCAGTTTCTCTTTGCTCGTTATTTCCTTCGGCTTGCACGGCAGGTTGTTCCGTTGTATTGGTATTGCTTGGTGGTGGTTGCCTTTGATGCATTGTTTCATTAACTTGATTAGGTACCTTCTTAGGGGTCCTTCTTAGCTTATTTGATTTTGCAAATTCCTAATTTCGGGGTATATTGCCGGTGGTGGATTAACTTTTTTCTAGGGTTTAGCTGCTTTGATATCTTCCTTAGCTCTCTATTGTTAGATAAACTATTTCTGATATTCCATTTGGAGCTTCTTCTTCTAGGCTTTCGTTAAGATTGGCTTGGTCTCCTATTTTGCGTCAGTTATCGTTTTTTATTCATTTTGACCATCTTTTGGCTATTCGACAGGCTTTTCACATGTTCATGGTAGTACTTTTAGAAGAGATGGAGGTGGGAAAGTATATATATTTGGTACTGACCTAGTAACGAATATTTTTATGGGACCGATTTGAAATTAATATTTCACCTCATTCTTTAAACACATTATAATTTTGATATTATAATTTCAAATACTCCTACTGCGACTTCCATACTTAGTGGTTACTGAACTCTAGTTATTTGCATTACTTTTATACACTTAGAAATATTCAATATTGTCTATACAATTTATATTTAATAATTAAGGTATTTTACTAAATATTGCATTATTGAATAGAAGCGAATCAAGAAGCTGTTTGGAATAGGTCGGTGATAACATTATTCTATACTTAATTATTATTAATTTTATGAGTTCAAGTAGCACATACCGAATAATTTTCTTTACACTTTCAAACATGGTCGAAATTTAATTTGGAGTTAACGAAAATATTTATTATAAACTTATAGATTTATTGATTCTTAGTGAATATATGTACGTATTATACTCCCCAAGATGATTTAAATCGCGCGAGGCTGCTAAATTTCCACCACTTCTAGAATTTTGACTATATTATATTTAAGGCAAACAACTATATACTGGATTGATTTTATTATACTGGATTGATTATATTACTCTTAGATACAATCGCTCTAACTATTAATACATATTCCATTGATGTATCTCACAATAATATTTTGATAAATTATTAATTTAATGCTTAACAGCAGCTAAATAATGAGTTGATATCTAGCGAATCATTAAACTTACTACTATATAAACAAAGAATGATTATATGTAAGAACAAAATTAATCACTAAATATTAAGTTTACTATGTTGAACATTAATATTGATTTATGTTTAATCTCGAAAAGTAATGCAAAGAATAAGATCAAAATTATATGATGTTGTTTATATCTGATACTAGACGTAAATATTTTATTATCAATGACTATTATAATTATTTTGCAAGTTAAAATATTTCAACATATTTACAATATATTGAACAATTTGATGATTCTAGCTAATTGACTAAAATATAGTGATATCGGATATATCAACAGCATTATTTAGTATTTTAATCATAAACCGAATCAGCTACAATACAAATTCTATAAATAAACTTAGTTGAACAGAATGATGTGGAATCAATTCTAAACTAATATTCAACATATTATTGTACCTTAATAATTTCTATTAATTTGCAATTTTGTATACGTTGTCCGTCTCAAATTAGAAGCAGCGCTTATTGAAGAATTGAGTTTGTAAATACTATATCAAGAGTTCCAGATTTATTTAATTGACTATTATCAAATAACTCC
This sequence comes from Hexamita inflata, assembly GCA_963988835.1. Lineage (NCBI taxonomy): Eukaryota > Fornicata > Diplomonadida > Hexamitidae > Hexamita > Hexamita inflata. Next base: position 61,254 of record CAXDID010000827.1, on the reverse strand, counting down.
ATTACACTTTGGCTCAGGTTCTATATTTATTTTCAGAAAGAGGAAAATAAGGCGCCTCTTACCAGTTTAGAGCCTGATTAGTGAAACTTATATCGAAAGTAATATTTTTAACCGATCTATGCCAATTACAAACGGATCTTTTGAAGAAAAATTAATTACTTTTACCAGGTCAAAATTATTTACTCGATTTCAAAATCTCTGCAAATTGGGAGTGGAGAAAATTGCTCCATAAAAATCTACTTAATTTAATATATCGAAAGAATATAGTACAGATTCACCCCAATCTCTCCAGTTTTTGATCACGCATATGTGGCTTTTCTAAGACAGGTTATTTATCCTCTTTCTTTTTCTAAGTTTCCTTTTGAGGAGACTTTGCGTTCGATTGGGGCATTTTAGTGGTCTTTTGATCTTGTGACTTTTAGACTGGGGGCTATTTCTCTTTCTGCTTCTGAGCGTCCTTAAGCTCGTTTTGTCAGGCGCTTTTTCTTCGATATTCTTCGTAGGTTCAGCTTTCTAACTTACTTCAGTCTTTTTCTTCTCATTTTCAGACTGGGCTTCGGCATAGTTTGTCTTTTAAGTGATCTTCTTGTCGTCATGCTTCTTTTTGGTTTCTTTGAATTTTCGCATCACTGTCGCCGCTGTATCAAATTAACTTTACAATTTTCTTTACAATTTGGCGATCTTCTCTTTGAGAGACTAAATTACTTGTCATTGCCTTTCGCGTAGGGGATTACTTTGGTTTGGGTGGGTTTGTCAGGTTTTTTCTTTGTGGACGTGTCCTCCAGTTTATCGTTGCATTTTTCTGCTGTTTGCGTGGACTTCTTTTTAGTCTTTGTTTTGTGGGCTTTTTCAAAGTTTTTCTGTCTAGGCTTTGCGGGCACTTCTTTGATTGGAGATTGTGTGGCTACCTTCAGCATTCCTTTTTCGTGAAGGTAATCAAAGATTTTCCCGTAGTCGTCAGTGCGTTTGAATTAAACATCACTGTCCGCTAGGGAGGCAAAGCGGTTGGCACTAGGTTTCTCTACATCGATCTCGCTATGTTCTTCGCCCCGTTGGACTACTTTCTTTCTATACATAAGCTCGGCTCGGTGTGTTTGAGAGGTACTTATCATGTAGCCAATCTCTTCATAAATTGTCTCAAAATTAACTCGGAGTTCTTCCAAGAATTGTAACGACTTTTAATGAATGGTGAGATTCTTACCGATTATAATCGGAATAATTTTGAGCGGGTTACCATTTTAATCCTTTTTGTCCCTAAAATGATACTCTTTGAGAGCGTAGTATTTATCAAGATCCCAAGTGATTTCAATATCCAAATAAATCTGAATTTCGTTGACCACAATGCTGATGTCCGGTTTAGTCCGGTCTTCCAACCTGTTGTCGTTGTCTTTGCAGACTTTTCTGGCTTGATATCTCTTTCTGAGGATTCTTTCAAGGAAGTTTGCAAATTAATAATAGTTTATCGTTGCCTTTTTCTGCTGTTTATATATATATCACTTCCTCGAGACGGCACAAACAGACTTCATTGAGACTTTCGAAAGCAAAACATAGGCTCTCGCACGCCAGTGTTTCCACTTTCAAAACGGGCTCAACTCGTCATTTATGCTCAGTAAATACCCAGCAGGGCCCTCACTGAGTCGTCAGCGGACCAGTTTTACCTGATTCGCAAACTTAATTTCCAGAAACTGGTTCTCGCTTCTCAGTTTCTCTTTGCTCGTTATTCGTATATATATAACATTTTTTCATCTATCTGCGGTATTCATAGTTTTTATGTTAAATAAGTATAATTGATTTTTCACTCACATTCCGGAACACCAAGTCTTAATATACTGAGATTATTTGTGATTTACAAATTTAAATATACATGTTCTTAACGCATCACAATACAACTTACTGCATTTTTAATTTCAAATTAATAATAATTCTGGAAGCAATATATATAATCATTATATCACTAACATTCTGTTAATGCATATAAATGCTATAAACGTAATTATAATTGAAAATAATATATTGTTGTAAATTTGATTGTTGTAAACTGATGATAAGGTTACAGTTAAGTGAGTCATTTTATTGTTGTAAATTTTAAAATAGTATACACCAAATACAAAATCCAATTGTAAAAGTATTTGTGAATTACATACTACTATTAAACTATGTATATAAATATGACCGAACAACCATCTACTCTTGATTCACTTTCAAAAATCCACATTTGATTTAACCAGTTACGTTTTACAACAAGTAATAAATAAAGCAAGTAATAAAACGTAATTATAAAATAAATTATAATAATAATACTATTATGATATCTTACAAGTAATTTGATTTACTCAATGTACATTTTATAGTTTAGTACTTACATTTGAGCACCATATAACAAATAAATCCAATATATGAAATCACGAGAGCTTCTTAATCCTAACCCTATATTCCCTCGGACACTTACCAACGCATATCCATTAACTTAGAATCTGTATTTTCCGTCGCATTTTAGCGTGCATATTTTCTGCCCCATCTCAATGAAATATTTCGGACAGTTCTCGCTTCCCCACGTTTCGCACTGTTTTCCGAGCAGGAACTCGCACTTATCTGCGCAGAAGCCGTTGAAGCCGGTGTAAACGGGGCACTGGTCAACGCACTATATTCCGAATTGGTGTTGTATTTTTAAGTTCGGGCAGCTATCCACGCATTTGTAAGATGAAGAGTTGTGGGTGACGAAATAGTCACATTATTATTCGCAAATGAGATATTTGTTCTAAACTGAGAATAAGCTGCAAGACTTTACACACGATTTAGACGAGCGGTCGAAGAAGATCCCGCCGTCGTAGTCGCCAAGGCACTCATGGCAGGTTCCAAGCGTTGGTTGCTAGTAGTTGAAGTCCTTACAGGTATTTGAGCACTGATTCTAATTTATTCCGTTGTTGAAACTGTTTAAGCAGGCGGTTCTGCATGTTTACTAATCCAAAAGAGGGCACGAATCGGATTGCTGGGTGAAAGTTTCAACGCATTCCCCGCTGATCAAAGTGGTTCCGGAGCACTTCACCTTGAAGACATTAGTGGACTGGTTGTTTTTGTCAACTATTCTATACATCCAGTGAGGTTGAATATTTGAACATTCATTGTAAAACCTAGTAGAGTCGGCCTCTGCACTAAAAACTAAAAACGGGTATCTTTCGCTGCAGTCTTCTATTTTAGTGGGTTGCTCGCAAATTCTATCCTTTTGCACAGTTCCAAAAGGACAGAAATCGAAGCATCCTTTGTTGAAAACATATTTGAGACAAGAGCTTTTATCGATGCATCCAGCTTTAGAAGCTAGTTAAGATTCAGAGCATACTTAGCAACTGCTTCCGCTTTGCGGCGAAACGACTCCTAGCCAAATCGGGCATTCTATAAAGCATTCGTTTTGGAAAACGAAGAAATCATTAGGGCACTTAGAAACACAGGTTGACTGGAAAAATAGTTTATTTGAGTTAATGCACTCGCTGGCAATGATGCATTTATTTGTTTCTAGATCATAGATTAGAGGATGCTCGCAAATAACCATTGCTGAATTCTTTCTGATCGCAACAGCTTTGGTATCTTCTTGGTAAACCGTAAGATTTACATCATAAGAGTCTTCAGTTATCATTTCAAGTTCTTTTAATTCAGAGTCGAAATATCTTTTCGCCATTCCTTTTGTTTTGTAGTATTTTTCAAGGCCAATTTGTAGTGCGTTTGGGTATAAGTCTTCGAATGCGTTAATGAATTGTGGTTGAATAGCGCCGTTTGTTTTAAATGGAATCGCGGACCAAATTCTGATTTCGAATTCTTCTTTGTTCATGCTGTCAACGAATTTGTACTAGTCATTAGAAAAGGTGTTTAAATCAGCGAGTTCTCGTTTGATCTCCAGTTATGGTTCGTCGAATACGTTAACCAGCTTTACATCCACTCCACCTACGTTTCCAGATTGCACTACCTCAATTCCGTTAACAAAATATCTAAGCCCCGAGCTCACGTTATTCATCTTTCCACTCCCAGCCTCGTATATTTTCCTGTCTATTTAAGGTCCGAGGCTTCCGATTAGAGTGGAAAGTACTATTTTTTACTATTATGTAGCGGTTACGTTCAGGAAACCTTAAACGGTCACGTTGTCCATCGAACCTTAAAACGAGCCGAAAACGGAGGCGAAGAGCGAATCTACGTTCGAATCTGCGTTTAAGGTCGCATTCACGAAAATGAACGCGTTTTTAAGGTTCCCGTTTTCGGAAACGTCCAGGAGCTGCGAAAACTGAGAATTGTTCGTAAAATGAGAACTTAAACTCACAACCGTTATTAAGGACGCGTCCAAATCCGATTAAACGCCTGTAGCCGGATTCGAAGCAATTTTAAGGTCAACAGAACTGTTCAAGGTGCACGTAAAAGAGGGTCTCCACAAACGACCTGAGAAAAACCAGTCACAAGGACACATTAATGATTATTAGGTTAATAAAAATATATTTAGCATAAATCTATATTTGGAGTGGAAACTGATGATATAATGGCTGAATAAATGAATGAGTGTAAAAGTATGTTTTCAAATCAATCAATTCAATATACTACAAATTACAATTTTATATATCGGCTCACTCTTTTGGTACATCTCAAAAACATCCACTCAATAATCGATTACTTCAATCACAGGAACATTTTAAAATGATATATTCATTTTAATTACAATTAATCTAGTCGGTTAAGAAATAAAAGTTAAAGTTTAATAAATGCATCACCGTAACTTACTATAGTGACCAATAAGAACACCTACACATTTTTCTCTCACTAACTATCTCGCCAAACAAATATAGTTTGTTTTTAATCTTTTAGTTGATAGTATTATTAATTCCATTTGAATCCTCCTGTGTAACAGGTGTGAGCAAGTAGGTTTTTGTATCTAGATGGAATCGTCTAAGACCAGTAAATATTAGATTTATATGTTTTTGCAATATACTCTTTGTATATACAATTTTTATATATACATATCACAAGTATAATAAAAAGAACACAACACTCTAATTATAACTGAGAATAATATAACTGATTTATCCTTTTATTTAATTTGATACATTAAAAAAATATGTTTGAAGTTCTAATTCAATCGTATAATATTTCAATAATCATATAAATAATCAAAAATATTAAATATGTTGTAATAACTAACAATTTATATTATTTTATAATAAATTCTTAATTTAAAACACAATTTTAATCCAGTTTCCACATCATAAATGATACCAATACTTATTGCTCTTCTGGACTGCGAGGTTTCTCCTTTCCCAAGAACATTGTATCCAGAGGATTCCGGTCTGTCTATATTCTTCACTTAGTCTGGAATAGAAAAGTGGTTTCGCGTTCTGCTAAATGACGGAATGCTAAACATAAGCGGCTTGAAGTTCCCCGACATCAAAACGACGTTAAACCTGGGCGTGACGAAGATGGACATGATGCTGACCGACATAATCGTGTCCGAGTTCTCCGTGGAAGAGACCGGAGTCATGATGAAGGACGATAACGTGCTGCCGATAGTGCTTTTCGGCGCCAGGTTTGTCCTCAGGTTCAACTGGCGGATTCAGCAGTAGTCCTATCCCTACACCAAAGACGGCGGCACGGGGCAAGTTATAGTTTCCGACACCGACTTCCAGACGCACTGCACGATCGGCTGCGACTTCGAGGTTTGCCCGAACCACCTGGTGGTGGACATCCTGCACATGGAGCTGCAGATAGGGGTCTTCAAGGTGGTGCTCGATGGCGGTTCTTCCTGGCTGTACCAGTCCATGTTGGACCTGATCATGGGCGTTCTGCAGCTGGAGCTGGAGAAGCTGATCTCCGGCTTCCTCTCCTCCACCGTTGTCAAGCTGCTGAACGAGCTGCTCAACAAGTACGTGTCCTACGAGCCCTACAGGCAGTTCGAGCGCCTCACCAAAGACGAGCGCTTCGTGTCCCAGTGGGTCATCCGCGACGGCTACATGTTCGCGCTCCTCAGCGGCTACGTGTACCACGTGAACGACTACTCAGACGAGTTCGTCACCAGAGACAAGCTGGGCCGCGTGACCTACAACCGCTTCAACGTGGAATCCGAGATCACGGTGTCCGAGGCCTGCTTCAACAACCTGTACTACGTCGTGCACAAGTACGAGGACGCGTACTCCTGTCCGGGGCAGTTCGAAGTCACCGCGGCGCCGGTCATCGAGTTCTACTCCGCGGCGGCCCTTCTCACTCTGAGACTACTCGTGAATGATTCGGCAGTCAACGTGCAGCTGAAGGGAGAACCAAAGTACGCCAAAGTCCAGGCGGAGAAGAACAACACGGCGTACTACTTCCAGTTCGAGAAATATGGCGTTCGCTCGGAGGACCTTACGTTGGATCTGGACAGCTTGTAGTAAGTGGTGGTGGACAACATCAACTTCGTGATGAAGACTTACTACTACCTGCAGATGAACAGCTACATCTACGACACCGATAGGTACTCGTACTCCCTGGATCCCCTGGGCAAGGTGCTCAGAGTCTTTTAGCCGTATGAATGACTATTCCGTTATTTCATATTTAGTTTGTTTTTCTATAAATCAATCTCAGTTTCTTAAGTTAATTTAAACAGGATTTAAACAGCGGTAAATACAGTGCTTTATTATTCATTGTAACGCTTTTATTTTGATTTACTATTTCCACACCATATATGGGTTAAGAGCCTTCGTTTGTTCCATTGGAGCCGGTTTACACGTCTGAGCGCGATTCTCTTTAATCTTCAGAGCCTTTATTATTCATTTTAATATATTTCAAATTATATGAATTATTTTAGAATAATGTATGAACAATGTAATGAACATCGGCTCACTCTTTTGATACATCTAAAAAACATCTATCTATAACAGGGAAAAAATAAAAATTTCAAATCTAATTCAAAAAAGTAAGAAGTAAGTTAGTATTTTGTAGATTAAATGAAATTAATATATATAGCTGTTTGATTGTTGATAGCTAGTTTGATAATCAAAAGAGAAATATCCTTCTTAACAGTATGCATAGTGACTAAAGAACGCTATAAATGGAGGTAGGTGGTTAAATACAACATATAAAGATTATTACTTAAAGACTTGTATAATTCGTTATATTATTAGTATTTAGATGTATTTAATTTCTAAAATACTAGAATCTGTATTTAAATAACTATTTACAAACGTTTTATATGTTATTAAACGTCAAAACTTAAAGATGTCATTATAAATCAAAATGTTAGAGTTTAAAAGTAAAAATAGATACAAAATGAAAAATATTAGAGAATAACAACTAGTTAGAGTTATTTAGGATAAATTATGATGCATTATACCTGATATAAAACTCATTTTTAAAAATCCCGGGAAATCAGCCGGTTTAGTGGAAAATATTTGCTCTTTTTCTCCTTTTTCCAGGAGCTAAATCCGGGAAACTGGTCCAGTTTGAAAACTAATCCCGGCTTTTTCCAGCCTTAGTTTGATTGTATAAGAATCTAAAATGTGTTATACTCTAAAAATTTGATTTGTATTCATAATTAACATTTACATATTTATACTTATACGTTCAATAAATAAGAAATACATCAATTATATAAATTAAAAGTAATATTTTGTAAAGAAATGAATACTTTATAATTGATATAGAAATAATTTGGTTAACTAATCCTAAAAAACTATCATTGATAACACTGAATACATAAAATATTGATTTTATTTACACTTCAATGTTGAATACGCTCAAGAACAAATTTAAGAACTACAAATCAATTTACCACAGAGCACTTATAATTCAGCCACCAACACCAATTTTAAGACGGAGCCAAACTTATCCGAAAACTTCATTACAAATGTGCATTCAGTAACCGGATTTGTACGAGCTTGAGATGAATAAGACACAGGAAACACCCATGTTCCAACCATTTACGAACGAACTGGAAGCAACAGTTGAACTGGAGATGATAATAAACTAATTGATAGAAGGAGACAACAGCTACTTGATACTTTAAATGAAGAGTTAAAGCAAATATCTTAAACAAATGATTTATAGATGCCAATAACTTGACGAATGCACAGATTTATTGATGAACAACGTAAATTAGCTCACAGAGAGAATTAATGGAACTACTATTTGATAAAATGAAAAGAAGAGCGATTAAGAAAATGGTTGACATTGGTATTCAAAAATGAAAAAGTATGTGAGATTTATATTAAATTATTGTGTTGATTTGATAATTTATTGAGTACAAATGATTATTGCTTTTACAGTATATTTTATTTGTGAGTATTCTAAATTATAGCCAATAAGTATTGCACAGATGAGTATAAATGTATTACACAAATCGCCATATAAACACATGATCAACATATTATTCATGTTTACTGTGTGTTGCAATTATATGTTATTAAAGATTTACACTACATTTAATCAAATGAATAATTAATATTCATATTTAACTAGCGAAGTACTAGCTTCGCTGCTCACCTGTCTATTCAAATTAAATCCATATTTATTGTGTGATTTTTTATTTAGTGGCCCTTTACAATTATCATACATGATTATTTATGAATTAAATAATCTTATTTCACTCCGAACTAATGGGCCAAGCATTGTGTACGAGTCCTATGTTGCTGGAGAACATGTCAATAGTTAAACTTAATAACTTGAAAGCCCCTCGGAACTCGATGGTGGAAAATAATTTAACCGTTGAAAAAGCGAAAACTGATTTGTATTTTGCTCTGAACGTCAGTGACATCGTTTTCATTGATGAATCGTTCTGATTTGTTTTGTATTATATTTAAAATAGTTTATTTGCCATTTAGTTATTTAATTATTTGAATTTATTCAAATTTGAAAGTATTTACCAATATTATTGATTAATAACAAAATGATTCTTAATATTTTGATAAAGAATTAATTTAAAACATAATTTCCTAAATCGTGAAATTTAATAATGTTAAAATTTCTAATTATGAAGGTTTTCAAGTATCATTCATCTGCCAGCTCAAAATTAGTAATTTATTGCAAAATGCACTCAGTAGCAATTAAAATTCTGTTAAAGCAGTATTTTTAACAATATATATTTTCTTAATGTAAAATTCTTGATTAGTTTTTACTCTTCTAATCGTCAACTCCATTTTTAACTCCTAAATACCGCGTAATTTATATTTTAGCAGGTTTATATTGTTTATTATCAAAATCGCAATTAAATACTTATAATTCTTTGAATTTTAAACAACTAAACTTAATTACTCTACTATTAACAAGCAGTAAATTATTCACCAAGTAATTTTCAGAACAAATAAGTTCAGAACTGAAAATTTAAACCAATTTAGCGTTCAAAACGGATACTTTTGAGCTGTGTTAAACTTTCGGTATAAATTTTCTTAAAAATCTCTGGTTTACACATTTTAATTATAATTTCTTTGGCATAAATCTAACCTGAGCCGTGAATATCGCATTCAGTTATAGATATTTTATTTATGATGACTCTTAAGTTAAGCTGTAGTTCACAGTTTTCAAGAGATAGTTCATTTGGCTTAATTAGGTCTAGGTTCACACACTGATTTGTTAAGTACATTATTAAATTTGCTTTAATTTCGTCAAGTGCTTATAAATCAAAATATTTTGTATTAGTGATAACTATTTTAGTGCTAACGATTTATTTATTTGGAGACCTAGATAGAATGCAATCAATGAAATTTAGTGTGTTCCACTTTCCACGTAAAACACTAATATCACAAATACAGTTTTTAAAGAAAGCTGATTTCTATTTTGACTTTGGAAACTTTAGAATAACCGGATAATTGCTGAAATCGTTAAAATATACATATAAATGATCACAATTGATGTTATATAGAGACAATATATTATTTTTGCAATGTTACTATGTGATAGTAACATATACATTTTCAACTTAAAAGTCATCACTTACATAATTTGTAAATTCACAGTTATCAAATGATAATTCGTCCAATTTTCCTTTTAAGTTACTAAAATTAACTACTTAGTTAGTGATACCCAATTCTTTTAAGTATTAACATTTTAGTTAGTAACAGTTTTGATAATCAAAGATATTATTTAATTCTATATAACAATAAATGTTAACAAACTATGCACATAACATTTATTTAACAGATAAAGTTACATCGTATAAAATAAGTGTACTTATTACACATTATTACAGTTATGGGAGGTGGAATTGCTTTTTCTTGTTTACTATGTGAGTAATTATATATTAAAATATTTTGCCACTTCTAATGCGGATGACAAATTCCAATAAATAATCTCAAGTTGGAGATTATTCATGAACTACTCATTAACACAAGAGGGCCAAAAATATGATTTCGATCGTATTAGACCATAATCGACTATTCAAAGTCGGTATTTAATATTCAAAAAAGGAAAAATAGAAATTACCACATGCAATAAAAGGACGGCAATGACAAAAATAAACGCGGTAGAAGATGTTTAGGGAAGGTCAACTAATTCACTTAACAAACTTAGGCAGTTCTGAAGCGTTTGTATTCTCTTCATTTCTGGGTCCAACGGATGAATTCATAAAATATTGTACCAATCTGAACTAGTTATATCACTTGTTTAAGATGTCCCTGTGTAATTTCTACGTTTTAGTCAACAAAACTAATTTATGAAAGATTTTATCTCGAAAATATATGGTAGTTAAGCCTGATTGGAGAAAAGAATAAAAGGATCCAATGATTGGTATACGGACGCAATATGTAATTTATAACTAGTAGCGCAAGCACTGGACCTGCAGAGGACCTCGGTGTTCATCTTCAACTGGGTCAATCTGAACGATTTTAGGTATTTCTTAATCACGAAAAACAATGGAGGACTTTTTCTTTCAATCTCAACCGGGAGCTCAAGATGAAGTATTGGTACTTCACTTAATTAGAATTATAATTCAGGTAGTTACAGTCGCTTTCATTCTCAATATTCAAATAATGAATGCATTTTTGTTTCTTGAAGAATGGAATCAATTGGGTTAGTCGGGCCCAGCATTAAATAATATATTGATGCTACTCTAAAACAACAGTTATTTTACTTATGATCTTCCACTTCCATTTCATAATGAGAAATCAATTTTCTTGATTGTTAAATTATACAACGTTAGGTAAAGTTGAAACTTATTATTGAAGTATATACAGAGTTATATACGTTAATTATTGTAGCACAGCTATCCAAGGCTCAACCAGGCCTTGATGTGATTGAAGCACTTTACAAATCAATAGTAAATAGAGTTAATGAGTGTATTGATGAGGAGGGAGAACACACTCATTATTGAGCCGGGCAGTGATATAAGTAAGATTCAAATAATAAACTTCATTCTTCTTCCTAATTCAAAAAAGCATTTCGAGGGCCCACCACTGTAAGAAAACTCTCCAATACATAAACATTATTCAAAAGATAAATGATTAAATTAACCTTGTACATTATATAAATTAATAGAGCAATCATATACTACAATTTCTTGTGATTTTTACAAAATATTCAATTCAAACGGAAAATTGCACTTATTAAGTCCATATACACGTATTTACTTATAACTCGCTTATAAATCATTATAAATATCAATATTTTATTTTTCTTCAAAGTATTACAATTCTAAATAATCATTATTGCTCTGAATTATAAATGACATCACAATATTGAAGTGGATATTTTGTTTAAGTTGCTGAAAATAAAATTAATATTAGAAAGTGACAAATTGACATGTCAGTCATTACCAATGCCATTATAACTCTATTATTATTCAATTTGGAAAATATGTTGGTTGAGATTTCATGTACTAATCCTGTATAAACGAATAGTAAAATAACATAGGATAGTCATGATTAATGAGATGAAGATGGAATGATTGAATTGAGCCTTAGTACTGATGATAAGGTTACAGTTAAGTGAGTCATTTTATTTATTTGGATTGTTGCTGTTGAAAACAAACGAAAATAGCATCATAAATGTCAACATATAATTTCGTCCTTTAAAGAGCTTTACGTAACGTACATAATGTTATTTCTAATTTTGAATACTTATATTTATATTATTTAGAATTTAAATATGAAATAGATATTGTGAACAGATTCCAGAAAATTTTTTCACATCATTTCAAATTACTTATCTTATAAATTAAGATATTACAATAAAATATTTAAATGTAATCAGGTAATGGTTAGTTTAATAAATGGAAGTTGATATCTTAAAATAGATTATAATAAATGTAATGAAACATTTTGAACATTGATATGATAAAATAATAAGTTGATATTTGTATCCTATATGAACTACCCTTTTATATAACATATATTATATAACATATAATGAATTGAAAACACAAATTTTGTATGAATTGAACAACAACTTTCAAAATGTCGTGTTTGAACAAGAATTTTAATCCAGTTTCCACATCATAAATGATACCAATACTTATTGCTCTTCTGGACTGCGAGGTTTCTCCTTTCCCAAGAACATTGTATCCAGAGGATTCCGGTCTGTCTATATTCTTCACTTAGTCTGGAATAGAAAAGTGGTTTCGCGTTCTGCTAAATGACGGAATGCTAAACATAAGCGGCTTGAAGTTCCCCGACATCAAAACGACGTTAAACCTGGGCGTGACGAAGATGGACATGATGCTGACCGACATAATCGTGTCCGAGTTCTCCGTGGAAGAGACCGGAGTCATGATGAAGGACGATAACGTGCTGCCGATAGTGCTTTCCGGCGCCAGGTTTGTCCTCAGGTTCAACTGGCGGATTCAGCAGTAGTCCTATCCCTACACCAAAGACGGCGGCACGGGGCAAGTTATAGTTTCCGACACCGACTTCCAGGCGCACTGCACGATCGGCTGCGACTTCGAGGTTTGCCCGAACCACCTGGTGGTGGACATCCTGCACATGGAGCTGCAGATAGGGGTCTTCAAGGTGGTGCTCGATGGCGGTTCTTCCTGGCTGTACCAGTCCATGTTGGACCTGATCATGGGCGTTCTGCAGCTGGAGCTGGAGAAGCTGATCTCCGGCTTCCTCTCCTCCACCGTTGTCAAGCTGCTGAACGAGCTGCTCAACAAGTACGTGTCCTACGAGCCCTACAGGCAGTTCGAGCGCCTCACCAAAGACGAGCGCTTCGTGTCCCAGTGGGTCATCCGCGACGGCTACATGTTCGCGCTCCTCAGCGGCTACGTGTACCACGTGAACGACTACTCAGACGAGTTCGTCACCAGAGACAAGCTGGGCCGCGTGACCTACAACCGCTTCAACGTGGAATCCGAGATCACGGTGTCCGAGGCCTGCTTCAACAACCTGTACTACGTCGTGCACAAGTACGAGGACGCGTACTCCTGTCCGGGGCAGTTCGAAGTCACCGCGGCGCCGGTCATCGAGTTCTACTCCGCGGCGGCCCTTCTCACTCTGAGACTACTCGTGAATGATTCGGCAGTCAACGTGCAGCTGAAGGGAGAACCAAAGTACGCCAAAGTCCAGGCGGAGAAGAACAACACGGCGTACTACTTCCAGTTCGAGAAATATGGCGTTCGCTCGGAGGACCTTACGTTGGATCTGGACAGCTTGTAGTAAGTGGTGGTGGACAACATCAACTTCGTGATGAAGACTTACTACTACCTGCAGATGAACAGCTACATCTACGACACCGATAGGTACTCGTACTCCCTGGATCCCCTGGGCAAGGTGCTCAGAGTCTTTTAGCCGTATGAATGACTATTCCGTTATTTCATAATTAGTTTGTATTTTATAAATCAATCTCAGTTTCTTAAGTTAATTTAAACAGGATTTAAACAGCGGTAAATACAGTGCTTTATTATTCATTGTAACGCTTTTATTTTGATTTACTATTTCCACACCATATATGGGTTAAGAGCCTTCGTTTGTTCCATTGGAGCCGGTTTACACGTCTGAGCGCGATTCTCTTTAATCTTCAGAGCCTTTATTATTCATTTTAATATATTTCAAATTATATGAATTATTTTAGAATAATGTATGAACAATGTAATGAACATCGGCTCACTCTTTTGATACATCTAAAAAACATCTATCTATAACAGGGAAAAAATAAAAATTTCAAATCTAATTCAAAAAAGTAAGAAGTAAGTTAGTATTTTGTAGATTAAATGAAATTAATATATATAGCTGTTTGATTGTTGATAGCTAGTTTGATAATCAAAAGAGAAATATCCTTCTTAACAGTATGCATAGTGACTAAAGAACGCTATAAATGGAGGTAGGTGGTTAAATACAACATATAAAGATTATTACTTAAAGACTTGTATAATTCGTTATATTATTAGTATTTAGATGTATTTAATTTCTAAAATACTAGAATCTGTATTTAAATAACTATTTACAAACGTTTTATATGTTATTAAACGTCAAAACTTAAAGATGTCATTATAAATCAAAATGTTAGAGTTTAAAAGTAAAAATAGATACAAAATGAAAAATATTAGAGAATAACAACTAGTTAGAGTTATTTAGGATAAATTATGATGCATTATACCTGATATAAAACTCATTTTTAAAAATCCCGGGAAATCAGCCGGTTTAGTGGAAAATATTTGCTCTTTTTCTCCTTTTTCCAGGAGCTAAATCCGGGAAACTGGTCCAGTTTGAAAACTAATCCCGGCTTTTTCCAGCCTTAGTTTGATTGTATAAGAATCTAAAATGTGTTATACTCTAAAAATTTGATTTGTATTCATAATTAACATTTACATATTTATACTTATACGTTCAATAAATAAGAAATACATCAATTATATAAATTAAAAGTAATATTTTGTAAAGAAATGAATACTTTATAATTGATATAGAAATAATTTGGTTAACTAATCCTAAAAAACTATCATTGATAACACTGAATACATAAAATATTGATTTTATTTACACTTCAATGTTGAATACGCTCAAGAACAAATTTAAGAACTACAAATCAATTTACCACAGAGCACTTATAATTCAGCCACCAACACCAATTTTAAGACGGAGCCAAACTTATCCGAAAACTTCATTACAAATGTGCATTCAGTAACCGGATTTGTACGAGCTTGAGATGAATAAGACACAGGAAACACCCATGTTCCAACCATTTACGAACGAACTGGAAGCAACAGTTGAACTGGAGATGATAATAAACTAATTGATAGAAGGAGACAACAGCTACTTGATACTTTAAATGAAGAGTTAAAGCAAATATCTTAAACAAATGATTTATAGATGCCAATAACTTGACGAATGCACAGATTTATTGATGAACAACGTAAATTAGCTCACAGAGAGAATTAATGGAACTACTATTTGATAAAATGAAAAGAAGAGCGATTAAGAAAATGGTTGACATTGGTATTCAAAAATGAAAAAGTATGTGAGATTTATATTAAATTATTGTGTTGATTTGATAATTTATTGAGTACAAATGATTATTGCTTTTACAGTATATTTTATTTGTGAGTATTCTAAATTATAGCCAATAAGTATTGCACAGATGAGTATAAATGTATTACACAAATCGCCATATAAACACATGATCAACATATTATTCATGTTTACTGTGTGTTGCAATTATATGTTATTAAAGATTTACACTACATTTAATCAAATGAATAATTAATATTCATATTTAACTAGCGAAGTACTAGCTTCGCTGCTCACCTGTCTATTCAAATTAAATCCATATTTATTGTGTGATTTTTTATTTAGTGGCCCTTTACAATTATCATACATGATTATTTATGAATTAAATAATCTTATTTCACTCCGAACTAATGGGCCAAGCATTGTGTACGAGTCCTATGTTGCTGGAGAACATGTCAATAGTTAAACTTAATAACTTGAAAGCCCCTCGGAACTCGATGGTGGAAAATAATTTAACCGTTGAAAAAGCGAAAACTGATTTGTATTTTGCTCTGAACGTCAGTGACATCGTTTTCATTGATGAATCGTTCTGATTTGTTTTGTATTATATTTAAAATAGTTTATTTGCCATTTAGTTATTTAATTATTTGAATTTATTCAAATTTGAAAGTATTTACCAATATTATTGATTAATAACAAAATGATTCTTAATATTTTGATAAAGAATTAATTTAAAACATAATTTCCTAAATCGTGAAATTTAATAATGTTAAAATTTCTAATTATGAAGGTTTTCAAGTATCATTCATCTGCCAGCTCAAAATTAGTAATTTATTGCAAAATGCACTCAGTAGCAATTAAAATTCTGTTAAAGCAGTATTTTTAACAATATATATTTTCTTAATGTAAAATTCTTGATTAGTTTTTACTCTTCTAATCGTCAACTCCATTTTTAACTCCTAAATACCGCGTAATTTATATTTTAGCAGGTTTATATTGTTTATTATCAAAATCGCAATTAAATACTTATAATTCTTTGAATTTTAAACAACTAAACTTAATTACTCTACTATTAACAAGCAGTAAATTATTCACCAAGTAATTTTCAGAACAAATAAGTTCAGAACTGAAAATTTAAACCAATTTAGCGTTCAAAACGGATACTTTTGAGCTGTGTTAAACTTTCGGTATAAATTTTCTTAAAAATCTCTGGTTTACACATTTTAATTATAATTTCTTTGGCATAAATCTAACCTGAGCCGTGAATATCGCATTCAGTTATAGATATTTTATTTATGATGACTCTTAAGTTAAGCTGTAGTTCACAGTTTTCAAGAGATAGTTCATTTGGCTTAATTAGGTCTAGGTTCACACACTGATTTGTTAAGTACATTATTAAATTTGCTTTAATTTCGTCAAGTGCTTATAAATCAAAATATTTTGTATTAGTGATAACTATTTTAGTGCTAACGATTTATTTATTTGGAGACCTAGATAGAATGCAATCAATGAAATTTAGTGTGTTCCACTTTCCACGTAAAACACTAATATCACAAATACAGTTTTTAAAGAAAGCTGATTTCTATTTTGACTTTGGAAACTTTAGAATAACCGGATAATTGCTGAAATCGTTAAAATATACATATAAATGATCACAATTGATGTTATATAGAGACAATATATTATTTTTGCAATGTTACTATGTGATAGTAACATATACATTTTCAACTTAAAAGTCATCACTTACATAATTTGTAAATTCACAGTTATCAAATGATAATTCGTCCAATTTTCCTTTTAAGTTACTAAAATTAACTACTTAGTTAGTGATACCCAATTCTTTTAAGTATTAACATTTTAGTTAGTAACAGTTTTGATAATCAAAGATATTATTTAATTCTATATAACAATAAATGTTAACAAACTATGCACATAACATTTATTTAACAGATAAAGTTACATCGTATAAAATAAGTGTACTTATTACACATTATTAAGAAAACTCTCCAATACATAAACATTATTCAAAAGATAAATGATTAAATTAACCTTGTACATTATATAAATTAATAGAGCAATCATATACTACAATTTCTTGTGATTTTTACAAAATATTCAATTCAAACGGAAAATTGCACTTATTAAGTCCATATACACGTATTTACTTATAACTCGCTTATAAATCATTATAAATATCAATATTTTATTTTTCTTCAAAGTATTACAATTCTAAATAATCATTATTGCTCTGAATTATAAATGACATCACAATATTGAAGTGGATATTTTGTTTAAGTTGCTGAAAATAAAATTAATATTAGAAAGTGACAAATTGACATGTCAGTCATTACCAATGCCATTATAACTCTATTATTATTCAATTTGGAAAATATGTTGGTTGAGATTTCATGTACTAATCCTGTATAAACGAATAGTAAAATAACATAGGATAGTCATGATTAATGAGATGAAGATGGAATGATTGAATTGAGCCTTAGTACTGATGATAAGGTTACAGTTAAGTGAGTCATTTTATTTATTTGGATTGTTGCTGTTGAAAACAAACGAAAATAGCATCATAAATGTCAACATATAATTTCGTCCTTTAAAGAGCTTTACGTAACGTACATAATGTTATTTCTAATTTTGAATACTTATATTTATATTATTTAGAATTTAAATATGAAATAGATATTGTGAACAGATTCCAGAAAATTTTTTCACATCATTTCAAATTACTTATCTTATAAATTAAGATATTACAATAAAATATTTAAATGTAATCAGGTAATGGTTAGTTTAATAAATGGAAGTTGATATCTTAAAATAGATTATAATAAATGTAATGAAACATTTTGAACATTGATATGATAAAATAATAAGTTGATATTTGTATCCTATATGAACTACCCTTTTATATAACATATATTATATAACATATAATGAATTGAAAACACAAATTTTGTATGAATTGAACAACAACTTTCAAAATGTCGTGTTTGAACAAGAATTTTAATCCAGTTTCCACATCATAAATGATACCAATACTTATTGCTCTTCTGGACTGCGAGGTTTCTCCTTTCCCAAGAACATTGTATCCAGAGGATTCCGGTCTGTCTATATTCTTCACTTAGTCTGGAATAGAAAAGTGGTTTCGCGTTCTGCTAAATGACGGAATGCTAAACATAAGCGGCTTGAAGTTCCCCGACATCAAAACGACGTTAAACCTGGGCGTGACGAAGATGGACATGATGCTGACCGACATAATCGTGTCCGAGTTCTCCGTGGAAGAGACCGGAGTCATGATGAAGGACGATAACGTGCTGCCGATAGTGCTTTTCGGCGCCAGGTTTGTCCTCAGGTTCAACTGGCGGATTCAGCAGTAGTCCTATCCCTACACCAAAGACGGCGGCACGGGGCAAGTTATAGTTTCCGACACCGACTTCCAGACGCACTGCACGATCGGCTGCGACTTCGAGGTTTGCCCGAACCACCTGGTGGTGGACATCCTGCACATGGAGCTGCAGATAGGGGTCTTCAAGGTGGTGCTCGATGGCGGTTCTTCCTGGCTGTACCAGTCCATGTTGGACCTGATCATGGGCGTTCTGCAGCTGGAGCTGGAGAAGCTGATCTCCGGCTTCCTCTCCTCCACCGTTGTCAAGCTGCTGAACGAGCTGCTCAACAAGTACGTGTCCTACGAGCCCTACAGGCAGTTCGAGCGCCTCACCAAAGACGAGCGCTTCGTGTCCCAGTGGGTCATCCGCGACGGCTACATGTTCGCGCTCCTCAGCGGCTACGTGTACCACGTGAACGACTACTCAGACGAGTTCGTCACCAGAGACAAGCTGGGCCGCGTGACCTACAACCGCTTCAACGTGGAATCCGAGATCACGGTGTCCGAGGCCTGCTTCAACAACCTGTACTACGTCGTGCACAAGTACGAGGACGCGTACTCCTGTCCGGGGCAGTTCGAAGTCACCGCGGCGCCGGTCATCGAGTTCTACTCCGCGGCGGCCCTTCTCACTCTGAGACTACTCGTGAATGATTCGGCAGTCAACGTGCAGCTGAAGGGAGAACCAAAGTACGCCAAAGTCCAGGCGGAGAAGAACAACACGGCGTACTACTTCCAGTTCGAGAAATATGGCGTTCGCTCGGAGGACCTTACGTTGGATCTGGACAGCTTGTAGTAAGTGGTGGTGGACAACATCAACTTCGTGATGAAGACTTACTACTACCTGCAGATGAACAGCTACATCTACGACACCGATAGGTACTCGTACTCCCTGGATCCCCTGGGCAAGGTGCTCAGAGTCTTTTAGCCGTATGAATGACTATTCCGTTATTTCATAATTAGTTTGTATTTTATAAATCAATCTCAGTTTCTTAAGTTAATTTAAACAGGATTTAAACAGCGGTAAATACAGTGCTTTATTATTCATTGTAACGCTTTTATTTTGATTTACTACATAACCTTGCTTGTAAGGGAGTAGCCTATTTGCTTATAAGGGAGTTACCGATTTCAACTCCCTTATAAGTAAAAATGTATCCAAAATGTATCTTTGGAAAATGTCGAATTTGAATGATTTATTGTCAAAAACGTGGTTAAAAACTATGTTATTTGTCACTTGCTTATAAGGGAGTTTTGAATGACGGAACTCCCTTATAAGTGAGTTGACCTACACCCTTACTGTGGTCGCCAAGCCAACTTTGATTTCAAAAAATACTAACTATTTCAAAACTATTTTTTGTATTAATTTTAACTATATATTAACTCAATGTTTAGTAGCGTCTCCTTTCTATTTTATTACTTCTTCTAACCTTTTGGGCATAGAGTCAATCAAATGATTGATGATATCTAACGAGATTTACTCCAACGCCCTCTTTACTTCTTCATTTAATAAGTCATATGTGGTACATTCTTCAGGGGAAATGTTTGACTTCAGTGGATTCCAGCAGTGAAAAAGTGGATTTAAGTCTGGACTCATTACTGGAAAGCGATAGAGCTCAATGTTGTTAGCAGTATAAAAGTTTTTCATATACTTACTAAAATGTGTCGGGGCGTTATCTTGTTGCAACTTCAAGTTATGCTATTAAGTGATGGAAGTGTAACTTGTCTGAGAACTTAAGAATTGACAATTGAATTCATGGTCGTACCGCACGGCATAAACCATAATGGACCCTTATATCTATAGCTAATCGCACTATAGATCATGCACGAAAACAGTCCATATTTTACACTTCGAGAAAATACTTCGGATTCCACTCGTCTTTAGGTGTTCTGAGCACTCTACTCGCTCGATTTGCATAGCATTTTGAGCGATACTCACCGGTATACTAAAAAGTTCTCCAATATTCAATTGGTTGTTTCAGGTTCATTCGAGCAAAGTTCAAACTTTCCAATTTATGCTTTTCGGTAAGTTTTGGCTTTATCTTAGCAACATAGAAGCTTAAACTGAATTTGGCCAGGAGACGAGATACCGTTGTTAGAGACATGGAAATTCCACGAAGGGCTTAGTATTTTTCAGCTATGATTCGTCGAGTTTCGAATCTATGGCTCTGGCGATATTTAACAACGCGAAAATCTCAGCTTAGTCAAATTTTCTGACACTATTATCGGCATGAGAAGCTTCTAGCTTGCCTGTAACTTCAAAGTGCTTAAAAATGGAATAAACAGTTTGGAGACTACATTGAAGGCAACAAGCAATGTATTTCTTGGTTGCAACAGTTTGTGATTCTGTTTCTCACATTCTCATCATTATGCGACGCTCTTGTATTGTGATCCGTCGGCTTCGTGTGTGCTTCGTCATTTGAAGGATGAAGTGAAAAAGAAATGAACCGCAGAATTAATTGAATATGTTATAATTAGCATAAATACAGTGATTTAATTTTCAAGCGCAATTATTACATAAACATTTGTTAAAATCAAAGTTGGCTCGGACACCACAGTATAAGCGAAATAGCACCTCCCTTACAAGCAAGGTAATGTAGTACTATTTCCACACCATATATGGGTTAAGAGCCTTCTTTTGTTCCATTGGAGCCGGTTTACACGTCTGAGCGCGATTCTCTTTAATCTTCAGAGTTCGCCCCGTATACAGTTGAGTTGTACGAAAGCATTATGGACTACTTTGACAACACCTACAATTTTGCTTCACTCACCTCCTCATCAGCCATTTAACTTCAAGTTGAACTAATAGTTGACAGTTTGGCCCGTGCGACCAATATACGCACCGTTTTAAACAATCTCCCAATCAAATAACTGCTCCAGATTAGAACCAGATTTTACTAGAAATACATTTTAAACGCCCCCTAGTTTGAGTTCGGACTCCCTCATTTGCGGTTTGGTTCAGGCGCTGAACGCGGGTCAACCGTTCAAAGACGTTGTCAAACAATTTAATATCACCGAAGAACAGCTCAAATTCGTTGTGTGAGGGTTAGTACAATAATTTATATTTATAAAACTTTTATAAGTTATAATAGATATTGAATATTGAATATTTTATATATCATTTATGAAATTAAATTATCTAACTAGTTTTCAATTGAAAACACTTCCTTTGATAACGAATAGTGTTCATATATCCATGAATAATAAAATGACTCACTTACCTGTAACTTTATCATCATCATCATCATCATCATCATCATCATCATCATCATCATCATCATCATCATCATCATCATCATCATCATCATCATCATCATCATCATCATCATCATCATCATCATCATAATGGCTCAATTTAATCATTCCATCTTCATCTCATAAATTAATGAACAATATAAAATAAATTAAAACAATACATCACTGATCAATACTCAAGTCCCTCTTTCGACATATTATTATTTTCTGTTATAAGGACTTCACATTTTAAATATTCATTAGATATTTCTTATGAGGCTTCTTCGACATAGTCATCAATATTTGATTTAAATACTTGATTTCGTGACATCTATTAAAAATTAGCTGATTGTTATTGGGTTTAACTGGATAGCTAAAATATGCTCAAACAGAATGATTCATAAAACGACGTTCTAAACTTATTTATAGCTAAATTGCTCAAAGTAACAGGCGGTAACTATTATTATTTATCTTATTCTACATTGATGTACATACAACTTCCCATATGAAGTGAAATGTTTTATATTTATATATACTGATACAATGTTGTTTATAATGATTAAATTGTTCAAGGTAAATATAAATTCGTAAATAATTCGAAATTACAAATGGAATTATTTAGTTTTTCATTAAAAGATTGTAATATGCACTAAGTTCTATATGTAATAAAGTTTCCTCATAGCCCAAAGATGTTTTTGTGTTATTTGATTTATATAACAATTTAATTTGTAATTGTATTTAATTGTTTGTTTGATTAATTATTGATATTAATTATTGATAATTATTGCATATTATTACTATTCTAGCTAACTCATGGTTACAAACTCACGGCAACAACAAAACAAAAGAATACGTAACGATTTTAATTAAACATCTATTGTTTGGTTTTCAGTTCAATTTAAGGTTTGTTAACTATAAATGGAGGTCACTTTTGACACTAAGTTATTACATTTAGAATAATCTGATATAACTATTTATATATGAACTTCAATATGAATATACTAATAGTTTTAATATTAAAAGCAACATCATGATTCTTCAACTAAAACGATATCGCTAACATCAAATAATAACCGAACGTTCGCCTCAGAGTTTTCCAATGTGTTATAATTTTCAACTAGAGAGTCAACTAGAGACTTTATGAGGGACTCTAAAACAATTTAATTTTATCACTATTGATAGGTTATCAATAGGCTTCTGATTCACACACATACTCTATCCCACATTGGAGTGAAGTTTGAATTGATTTTTGATTGGTTTAAAAATTTGAAGGTTCGTTAAAATTATTTAAACTATACAAGTATAAAATCATAAGTGAATACACTTTTGTTAACTTAGTTATTCCTTTTTGAATAATCTGATATTACAATTTATAAATCTTAATATAAATATATGAATTAATAATATTTTAAGTATTTCATATCTACCCCTTTCATACTATATCGTTTGCATAGTTAAAATAGTCGAAAGCTTATTGTTTATCTTATTATAAAGCTATTTTTAACTCATCTAGTGTTTCAAATTTTTTGTTGTTTCTAGTTTTAAAATATAGTTCAACTTAAATAGTTTCATTGTAAAATTCTTAGCCATTAAAGTTATGTAAAAAATGTACTTCAAATGTTGGATTTTTAATGTTAAATGTTTCAGATTTTCCTATAAATACTATACAATTATATATGGAGTCTTTTAGCTTAGCTTTTCCGATATATACTCCACTATCAACTACAATGTTTGTTAGAACATTTGCGGTTGGAAAATTTAGTTTTCTTCCATTCTACAATCCATGTACAACTGGACCTGAAAATATCATCATATTTGTGGATTGAAAAATAAAATGAATATTTTTAATATATAATATATAATCAATTAATTATGAGATTTGAAAACACTTTGAAAACACTTTTGATATATTAAGTAATAATTGACTTTAACTATAATATTGAAAGAGTTTTAACAGTAGGTCAACTTCTTACTTGATTTTTTAGATAAGTGACTTAAACATTAATGTTTGCCATTGATAAACTACAAAATGAGACGAAACCGGCTCACAACTGGAGAAATTGATGTTGTAAAAATGGCTCACTTATCTAACTAGTTTTTAATTGAAAACACTTCCTTTGATAACGAATAGTGTTCATATATCCATGAATAATAAAATGACTCACTTACCTGTAACTTTATCATCATCATCATCATCATCATCATAATGGCTCAATTTAATCATTCCATCTTCATCTCATAAATCATGACAATCCACAAATCCAAACTTTGTTACACATAACGTTACCTCAATGTTAATATAGTACGAGAAATTAATAATTCGATCGAAATAAAGATATAAAGTAAATAAAGTTTCAAAAGCCGTTTCAAAAACATCACGAAAACTGGTCGACCACGTCTGCTCCGTTCATGTAAACGCCCACTCCGCAAACTAGCGTGAACAGAACAATTCCGATAATTCCGGATACTTTCCTGAATTTAGTGATAATTCCATTACCAGCATCCACTATGTTTTACTCTACAGTCACTGATGACGCATCCTCAGCTTACACTTCAAGCAATTCAGTTATTAATTCTTTTGTTGAAATATTTTCATTTTGTGAAGTGGAATCTTTTCTCTTAATCATGGAATTGGATCTAATTTTTTCCACACCACCATCTGAAACGGAAATAGATAATTCCTGGGGCCTTATAAGAGAAATGAAACTCTGATTCTAATCAACATCTTATGATTCTAATTCAGCCAGCAAATCATTATTTAGCTGAAGTTTAGAAGTTGCTGGCTACAAATCGTGTGAAACTGAATTTCTCTTTACAATGGAGTTGGACCTTATTTTCTCGACCCCGTCTTCCGAAACTGAAATAGAAAGCGCGCGCGGTCTCAAGAAAGAAAGGGTGCGCTGAGGCTAGTTCGCGTCAACGGGAGCTTCTACAGCCGGTCCGAACATCTTGTTAGAAAGAGTTCTCACACGCTGGATTGTAGCATCTGAAATCGTGGGACTCACCATCGAAAGGACGCCGACCAGGACTGGATCGACAGTTACCTCTCCGGCTTGCAAGTGGTCCATGTGGATGTTCTCCTTCTTCACTTTCGGATACTAAACGATTAAACAGATCGGAACGGCAAAGTATATTATTACTCCTGTTAATGCTGAGAAAAACCCAAAAATAGTCACAATGGACTCTAGAACCATTGACAAAGCCATAGTAATGGACACAAAAACGATCGCAACTATTACTTAAATTCTATAACCCTACTTTGTTTCAGGATCTTTTTTGCACATACCAACAATAGAAATCTTAATGGGATAAAGCACTAGTGGGTATGATATTACTGTTACAAAGGCGTACACCAGTGATAAAATATCAACCCAGATCCACTTACAAGGTGCGAATGCTGTTAAAATATTGTCCTTGATATCTTCGCCGAACATAGCCGCACCCATGAACCCAACAAGTGAATACAAAATGAGGGCCAAAATAACAGCTATAATTAGTGAGATGTGAACTACTCTCTTCCTCAGAACCGGTGGGCCCTGAAGTTCACGCACCATCGTTGGAATGGTCGTGTGCACGGTGAAATTACCCTGTAATGATGGGATGTACATCAAAAAGTAGAGAAATGCGGTAATTGGAGAAACGTTCGGAAACGCGTTCAAGTTGTATTTAATTGGAGACGAACCGTCAGCAGGAACACACAATTGTTTCGAGCCGACGTGAATGAAGAAGTAAACTATAATGGACAACGCGAAGGTGAAAATGGCTACACCGGAGATAGCTGCAACCTTTGACAGCTATTTGAGCGACTTGAGCAGCGTGAGCGGGAATATAACGCAAAAAGACAGAATCGCCTTCACCGCGTACTTATTCGCATCGAACCCAATCACGTTCTTGATAAACATCATTATCAAAGATGAGCTAATGAGAATATATGCAGTTACAATTCCAAAATAGGAAATAATAATCGATATTTCCAATACCATTGAAAGCTTCTTGGACACTGCTTTCTCCGTGAGCTCTCTGTATGATCGAGCCTGTGTGTAGTGCGACATGTTTACAAAAAACTTGTACATGTAGATGTCGAATATAACTGTAAAAGCAATTGCTATCAGGGCTATTACCCAGCCTAACTTAGCTATAATGAAGGAAATAGACAACAATGACGCACCGAGCATCTGAGATAACAATGTAATTGATATCTGACCAGTTTGTTTTCGCTCTGACATAATTTGAAGTGATGATAACATTAACTCACAATTTTATGACTACAAATTTTTAGCACATTATTTATTAAATACTAAATCTGGTAGTGTAATTTAAAGGTGTGAGATTAATATTTAAAATATTTTAAACTTAAGAAAAGGATCCTAGTTTTGCTTTTTAATTACATTCGAATATTGTAGTGTTTTCTTATTGTTTGGTTAAAAAGAAAGGAAACACTGACAAATAATGCATACAATAAGTAATTTATTAAAAATATGTTTTTACTCTTTTATTTTATTTAACAACGACGAGCCAGTAGGAATTCACTATAACCGTACAACCATTATTAACAATAGCTTACTTTTGACAAAAATTGACAATAAGACAATAATTGTCATTAACTTTTTAAAAATAGAAAATGAGTAATTAGATCATGGATTTTGATACAAATTAATGGCTATTTTTGCCAATTTGTGGCCCGATTTCAGATATGTAGCCAGATAAAAAGATACAAAAATAGAATAAATGAGTTGTTATTCTTGTTTATATATACCTATATAATCTATTATAACTGTAAAATGGCATTCCCCAAAATGCATTTTTGCGCCCAAACCCGTCTGGTCCAAACTCCCACCCCTTTAGAAGCATGACTTATAACTTAACTCAGGCTGCAGCTAGAAGCATGCAATTTTGCTCAGATATAAGCTATATTGCTATATTAAGAAGGATCCCCCAGCAAAGCTTAATTAATTATTCAAAATAAGTGCATGTTAGATCTTACAATTACTGTAGTTCAAATATATTTATTAGTTAAAGCAAATAATGATAGACCAATGACTAAACAATGTAGAAAAATAAACCATAGCAAACCAGTGCCGTTTATATATAACAAACAAAAATTAACGTAAAATTACTAATATCAAGAAAGATGTGAAAGTGATATCATAAATGTAACATATATTAATAATAATGTTAATCTGTGAAAGTAACATTTTAATGCACACTACAAATTCTATTAATAAATAGTATATATTTGTTATTATAAATAGAAATATAGCATAAAATATGAAATTCACTTCATGTAAACAAAAATAGAGAATTTCTCATAACTTAAAGCTAATCATTAAAATATGCATCATTAGATACTATATTGATTGTTAAAATTGTTCAAACCTGCATTTCACTTTTCTTCTTAATATTTTTATGTTTCAGTTCCTATATAAAAAGCTAGTCATATAATTTAACGTATATATCCACATTCTCTCATTTAAAAACTATAAGGTATCAAAGATTCGGATTTAAATGTTGTTTTTGTTTTTACCTTCAAAATTATATGAGTTTATTTAGATATTCTATCATCAAGTTCATTTTGAAGTGGTAATTTGTATAATTAATAGATATATTGTAAATAACACTTTTTAAATAAATGTAATTTTGCTTTAAGTGGAATTAATTAAAAATATGTTACTAAACTGGTAGTATTAACAAATGAGTGAAATCAAATTAAAATTCTCAATATAGGTTTTAAAAGTCCCTATAGTTTGAAATCATTTTATATTTTCATGAATCATTGGGCTTAGGCCTAGTTACCTACTATCAAAAATAAAAGTTGCAAAACCAGTGCCATTAAAATCAAAGATATCGAATCTGAGTACCTAGGATACAAATTTTTGCCATATTTCTTCAATGGAGTGGTGTAAAATTGAACGCGATATTTAATTTTTTATGTATATAAGTGTAAATATAATATTTAACTTTAATCTTTTCTTTTGGTCTGATTTATCTGTCAATAACAATAACAGATATATATACTACAATTTTAGGAGGCTATTCAGAGTGACAATCCTAGATATATTTATATATAGAAATACTAATAATTATCTTTAAAATTTAATTATCTTTAAAAAGTTGTTATATAAATATTTTGAAAAGATTACAAGTTATGTATGTGTTATATTATATTTATATCTAAAATAATATATATTCTGCTCACTAGCATATTTCCACGCAGCTTAATTGTTCAAGTTAGGAAACTGCTCTATTTAGTACAGTGGTGGGCCCTCGAAATGCTTTTTTGAATTAGGAAGAAGAATGAAGTTTATTATTTGAATCTTACTTATATCACTGCCCGGCTCAATAATGAGTGTGTTCTCCCTCCTCATCAATACACTCATTAACTCTATTTACTATTGATTTGTAAAGTGCTTCAATCACATCAAGGCCTGGTTGAGCCTTGGATAGCTGTGCTACAATAATTAACGTATATAACTCTGTATATACTTCAATAATAAGTTTCAACTTTACCTAACGTTGTATAATTTAACAATCAAGAAAATTGATTTCTCATTATGAAATGGAAGTGGAAGATCATAAGTAAAATAACTGTTGTTTTAGAGTAGCATCAATATATTATTTAATGCTGGGCCCGACTAACCCACTTGATTCCATTCTTCAAGAAACAAAAATGCATTCATTATTTGAATATTGAGAATGAAAGCGACTGTAACTACCTGAATTATAATTCTAATTAAGCGAAGTACCAATACTTCATCTTGAGCTCCCGGTTGAGATTGAAAGAAAAAGTCCTCCATTGTTTTCGTGATTAAGAAATACCTAAAATCGTTCAGATTGACCCAGTTGAAGATGAACACCGAGGTCCTCTGCAGGTCCAGTGCTTGCGCTACTAGTTATAAATTACATATTGCGTCCGTATACCAATCATTGGATCCTCTTATTCTTTTCTCCAATCAGGCTTAACTACCATATATTTTCGAGATAAAATCTTTCATAAATTAGTTTTGTTGACTAAAACGTAGAAATTACACAGGGACATCTTAAACAAGTGATATAACTAGTTCAGATTGGTACAATATTTTATGAATTCATCCGTTGGACCCAGAAATGAAGAGAATACAAACGCTTCAGAACTGCCTAAGTTTGTTAAGTGAATTAGTTGACCTTCCCTAAACATCTTCTACCGCGTTTATTTTTGTCATTGCCGTCCTTTTATTGCATGTGGTAATTTCTATTTTTCCTTTTTGGAATATTAAATACCGACTTTGAATAGTCGATTATGGTCTAATACGATCGAAATCATATTTTTGGCCCTCTTGTGTTAATGAGTAGTTCATGAATAATCTCCAACTTGAGATTATTTATTGGAATTTGTCATCCGCATTAGAAGTGGCAAAATATTTTAATATATAATTACTCACATAGTAAACAAGAAAAAGCAATTCCACCTCCCATAACTGTAACTAAGAGGCGATTTCAAGTTAACTATTCAAATTTTACTAATAATTTTGTATTTTATGCATCAATAAAGTTATATCATTTTAAACCTTATATTTTCTTTCTATGTACTGTAGTATACTGTACTGTAGTATAGTCCAGAAAAATATTATAATAGTACCTAAAATGTAAGCAAATTGCGGCAGTTCTACGAATAGATTGGAAAGTTATTTATTTGGTCTTGAATGTAGATTTCATAACACAGCTTTAATTATAGCGGAAATTCTTCTCCAAATATCTCAATTAATATTTCTTTCTTCAGTTGTAAACCAGAACACCCTAATTCTAGTATATTGTGAATTTAATCTAGATTAAAATCGGTTCTTGTGGGAATAGATACTATATTAGAGGTTAACATATTAACAAATGTTGTATTCTCATCATCATAAAGCATTATTACTCCACCTGCTGCAAGTGGAAATGTTTCAAGATGAGTAGTACTAAAAATCAATTGTGTTTCATAGTTATCATTTAATTTCATTAGTCTAAATTGCACAACATCTTAATCATCGCTATCTTCATCTTCAACAATTTCTAATACAAATACATTATTACAAAACTGCAAGTAAAACCCTTTCAAAACTTTTATAGTTTGAAATTTATTGTTTATATATTAATGTAACTTATTATTTTGTCTTATTAATAGTTAATGATTAAATGAGAACAGTGAACATACGGCGTCTTCATCATAAGACGAAGATGAATATGATGATTCTTACTCGCACTCGTGTTCTTTTTAAATTTAACATTCTGTAAACTTATCGACTTATTATCCAGTTACATGATATATTTCATTTTCATAATGTAATAATAATTCACCGTTATGTATTACAGTGTTAAAGAAATGTAAAAATGATTCTCCAGGTCTTATATATAAATCTAGTTTAAATTTAGTCAAAGCTTATTTTTATTAATCACAAATATATAAATTATTTTCTTTAATAAGACAAAATAAGTTTATATCAGGTCTAAGTTTATGTATAAAGCTGCATTAATTTAATTTACCGATGTCTGGACTTTAAATATTTTTTTGATTGGTATTATTATCTGTATTAGATTCCATCGATTTTAATATTGATGTGGAACAAATAAACATAATAAAATAGTCATTTAAATTAGAAAGAAATAATACTTATTCATTTTAATAATATTATTTATACGTTCGTTCAAAATACGTTCGTTAAAAATGACGATATAAAGGAATACGTAATTGAATTGAACATTCATGTGATGATTGATACCGTTAAGTGAGTCATTTCCAAAAAGTCCATGCATAACTTTGTCATAACTTTGTTAATTAGCTATTTTATTTAAAATATTGAAAAGACTTTTTTATAATAATAAATAATTAATATTAATTTAATAAAATTCACACCACGCAAGACAAAAATGCCAGAAACAATAATAAATGTAGTGGGATTTTTAATGCTTGGTTGGACTAACAATTTTGGGTATGCTATTATGTTATCTGCCGCCGAGGATTTAATTGGCGATCGTGCTCCAACTGCCGTTGTGTTACTCTGCGATATTCTGCCTTCGTTTTTGATTGTTTTGTTGTATCCGTTGTTTTAGCACAAGGTGAAAACCTGGGTGACTACTCTTGTGGCAGCTGCGTTTTCTGTTCTTGGTTTTATTTTCGCTGGTCTTTCGCAGAAGAATTACGTTTTGGGTTTGATTGGGGTTATTTTTACTTCTTTGCAGCAGGGTTTGGGCGAGTCTTCGTTGCTTGCGTATTCTAGTTTGTTTTAGTCTTCTTGTGTGGCTGCGTGGAGTTTTGGTACCGGGTTGGCAGGTTTAACGAGTACTTTCTTGTACATGCTGCTGACCACGATCCTTAAGTTGGATAAGTCTCTTATAATCTGGTGTTTCAGTCCGATGCCGGCCATTTTCCTCGTTTCTTTCTGGATAACGAAGCCTGCTTATTAATTGGTTACAGATTAGGATGAATAGCAATCATCTTTGTCTTTTACAGCGCGTTTATCCCTCTTAAAGCCCCATTTGTTGGTGTACGTATCAATGTTCGCCGTGTTCACCTTCGAGTACTCGATCATGTCCGGGGTGGACGCGGTGCTCGACTACCCTTCTAATCCGGGCATGTTCTACACCTACAGCTGCTTTGCCTCCTAAATAGGTGTCTTTCTCGCCCGTGCCTCTTTATCACTAATCAAATTACCCTACTTCTTCATTCCAACTTTGTTCATTGTTCAGGCGGTTAATCTCGTTTTGTTCAGTTTGGAGGCGAAGTTTTACTACGTGAACTCCTTCTGGGGGATGCTCGTTTGGGTCGCGTTCATGGGATTGTGCGGAGGACTCACTTATGGAAACGGAGTTTATTAATTACAGGTGAGAGGAGGTGACCACTCAAAGTTCTTACTTAGCGCTGCGAGCTGTTTCATAAACCTGGGCATACTTACTGCGAGCGGGATCGCGAGTTTGCTGTAGACGGCGCTTGAGAAGTGAGGCATATATTATTGGTTTTGATGTTGGTATATATTAAATTAGTATTAGTTAAGTTACTTCTAAAAAGTGATCACTAGGTTAGTAGAAAATACAGGAAGATATTTGAAAATACTATATTTTACTGAAAATACATGAAAAATTTATATAATATATATTGTTGAACATACAGTATAGGCAATTATAGATTGAAAAAATGTTAAAAAATTCGAATTAAGGAATTCTATTACACTGTATTAATACTTGACATTTATCCTTACTATAATTTATTTCATTTTCATTTTCCACTTCTAATTTTCAAAATGTAGGCGAAGATGTTGTGATATACAAATATCATTACATTGGTCAGTAATTGATTTTCCATTTTAAAAACATTCATATGTATTATAACTCAAACCGTTTTTTATTCTCCTGAACAAATTCATAAAATATTCTGAATTAGCATTTCTAACTTTGTAGTAAAGAAAGTGAACTGGCATCTGATCGAAATCCGAAAATCAGAAGGAGAAGCAAGAGCATATATCATGTTAAAGTTGACCACAAAAGTTTCAGCAACAATAAAAATGAAAGAAAGTGTAATTTTACTCAACATATGAATCATCAACCCTTGTGCGAGGCCTAAACTATATTGAGTATTGTAGTTAAGTACACCTAGATATAGCGAATTCCACTGAAGAAAAAATCCGAAGTTATCTTGGTCTTCGTTTTTGTACTTGACCTTGAGAAAGAAACCGGAGAAGAACTGAATATCTGGTCCAAAGCTTAAATTAAGAAGTACTGATTAAAATTAGTATAATGACAGAAAATAAAGCATATTGTTGTAATTTAAGAACTCAACCAAGAAGGGAGTTACAAAATGGAGTAACTTAAATTAATTCGGATAAGTCTCTCTGTGGAATCTGGTCTAACTACAGAATTCAATTATAATACGACTCTATATAATACTATTAAAACAAGACCTGGGTTGGCTACAAATTGTAATTTATTCCACACCAGGTTTTTGAACATTTTGTTGATTCAAGCTAAAGTTTAGTTTAAGCTACAAAGTCGGCCGTTGCATCATTAATCTCTTACATGGTCAAGAATAAGATGGTCTAATATTATCTTAATATATCAATTCTCTAGAATGACCTAAGTGATGTTGAGGATGAGTCGAAACAGTCTCTGACCGATATAGTGCATAAAGATTGTCTATAGTGTCAGCTAACATCTACGGACATTTCGACTTGAATTATATTCAATTCGTAATCAAAGATTCGTAAATTATATTCATTGATGTGGAAGTAAATCAAGGTGCAAAACAGGGTAGGTGAAATATATTTTAATACAAATATAAAGCAAGTAATACTATATTTTAAAACCAGTCTCACACCATCATTATAAAATATTTTTTCAATCTATAATTGCCTATACTGTACTTTATAAATTTAATGTTAGTATATGGTTACTAAACTAGTAACTATCAAAATATAACTCATCATAGTCAATTCAGTTATAAGGGACTGAGTAGTTTAATACCAGATTTCTTGCGAATTGTTCTTACGAACTCGCCAGATTAAAATGGCTTAAATATCACATAATGTTATTAATATATTCGATAATAATCCCTTATTAAATGTATGTGCACATATTATCCCAGAAAAGTTAGTTCCAATTATTACAGAATTATTCACAAATATATTTGAAACAGACCAGTTTTAACTTCTTTGGTATCCAATTAGAGCCGCATTGCAAGTACCAGTCGTGTTAATAAAGGAATATATTATAACATTATTAATTGAAGCATAATCATTTGATAAGTTACCAATTAAGCCGTGATAATTAAACGTACCATTGAAAGATGTATAAATATGCTTTAAATTATCTATTTAGAGAGTACCTGAACCTCATAGATTAAATGTATTATAAAGATCTGTTGTGTTTACATGTTTGAATATAATCATGCAAATAGATTACTTAATAATAATATTAATGCTAATATATAATATTTATTATCTCACTTCTGTTAACTTATAAGAGCCAGATTATTAGCAGATAAAAAGTTTCCAGGTTAAATTCCGTGAATATTAATACTATGTACTCCTTAAACCCATATTATTTTATTAGACTCGTAGTTTTTCATAATAATACTCTTGTTTTCGTAAATATATGCTTATTGTTAAATTTTATCTAAATAGATATTATATGGATCTTATCGAATATTATTTAACGTTTTTGATAATAGTTATCCTTTCATATCGAAACAGAATTAATATTGCATTTCATTCACTAATAATACTAATTATTCATTTTATTTAACAAACTATATTTAATAGACTGGTGTTTTCATCCCATTTAATGTTATTTCAATCAAACCAGATACTATATTATAAACGTACACTATTTTATTTAAACCTCCTACAGCAATAAGGGTATTGTCTAAGTTAAAAGAAATTGCATAAATTACTCCACATTGTGTGTTTTTAAAGAATTTAATAATTTTTTTATCAATATCCCAAACAAATATTTACGATTCAGATGCACCGGCAATATATTTACCATCATAACTAAATTATATAGCTTATATTGTTTCAGTTTACTCATTTTTTAACATCAAAATACTTTTCCCTGAATTTATATCCCATAAAGTTATTGTTGAATTATCATCGCCAGAAGCTACAATAGTTTCTTCAATATTAGAAACCAAACAGTTATATTTTTTATCAATATACTAAAATTTTGAAAGTGATTTAAATGATATATATTACAAATCCCAATATTTGATTAAATTGTCTCTACCACCACTTACTAAAGTAGTTTCGTTAATAAATTGGACGCACCTAACAAAACTTGAATGACCTTAAAATTTTTTAATTACTTCTAAATTTTAAATATTCCAAATTTTTACTGTTGTATCAAAACTACACGTAGCTAAATATTCCCCATTAACACTAAATTAAACATCTGATATTTATTATGAATGAGCATTAACAGATTTAACTTATTAAAATGTTAATGCATCCCAAACAATTAATTATCCCATTCGATCTACACTAGCTAAATATTTACTATTTTGCGAAAATTATACGGCCCAAACAAAATCTGTGTGTCCAGTTAATGTATGAATTAATTGTCCTTGTAAATTCCATATTTTAATATCAGGTTCTCGACCACAACTGGCAATACATTTTTCATCACAACTAAAACATATTTTATTAATAGCTGAATGTACTTCGTTAATTATTATCAATTCTTTCTTCAATAATAAATCGTAAATTCTTATGCATTAATCTTCACAGCCACTTGCTATATATCTTCCACTCGCACTAAAAGCTATCGTTATAATACGTTATTATTCATAATTTAACTCAATTATTGTTTTACCTGTTTCTGCATCAAAAATATTTATTTAATTACTTGCAGTCGCTATCATATTTTAATTAGAGTTTATATCTAATGCATTTACTGTAGATGTATGATTTTTTATACGGAACTTTAATTATTATGTTTCACTGTGCCATATATCGACAAATTCATTGGCTGTAACTAATATTTTCATATTCTAATTTGCTACCATGCAATATATATCATATTCGGCATCAATATATTTCATTTCTCCAAATATAACATCAGACATATCCGAATTAGTAAAATTCGAATTTCTCAACCACGAATTTTCAAAATTGACATTATTTAGATTCGAATTTGAAAAATTGACAGAATCCATTAAACACGATTATAAATTAGCAAAAGGAATATTTATTCCGCTTAAATCCATTCCATTAAAGTTAAAATTCGCAAAATTTAATATGGTTATAGCATTTGCAGCCGCAACTTACATATCATTATTAGTTTTCGATTAAATTACTATTTATAATAATAGTTGATTCATATCTGGATGTTTCTAAAGATATTCTGTGTAAAACTTAATTAATCCTTCATCTGTTATAAGTTTAATGTTTATATCCACATAATTTGAAGTTAAAATATTGTTTATTCCTCCTTTCATTGTAAAATATTCTAAAATAGTTTTATGGATGTAACAATAATATTAATTCGAATTTTACAATGGAACACCTCTAAGTACTGTGGACTTATTAATATCATTCGGATCTAAATATTTTGTCCACTTATTTTAGCGATATTTGTCATACTTTATGGAACTAATACCATCGTTAAACATCATAATTGCTAATTTAGTTGAAACTTCCTCAAACATATCAAGAATATTTGGAATTGAAATTATATTATTATTTACTATAATTTTATTTTCTTCGTTGTTGAACCAATTACATATAAATTTTTCATATATATCTAAGGATAAAAGTTTTTAATTAATATTTTCATATTATTTTGATTCAACAATAATTGGCAAAACTTCAACTATCATATTTAAAATAAATGGATTTTGAACCAATTCTATTAAACCAGGAATGTTTATAATCCACTATTTATATACCTGCCAATCATTCCAATTTTCTTTGGTTAGTTTTATATTGTTAATGTGTCTTTATAAATATTCCCATATTTAATTTTCTGTAAACATTACAATAATTAATTCGCAATAGTTTTATGTCTAATTTTTAGGTGTAAATAGTTTAAAATATGTTGGATTGTTTAAAACATATGTAGATCGACATGTGATTATCATCTTACAATTGTACTATTCAAGTTTATTTGTATTATATAAATTTTTTTGACATCCTATTTCATCATAACCGTCAATTATTAAAATAATTTGTTATTATAAATTAATTAATTATTGATGTTCATTATCGTTAATTTTCATGTTTTGCAACGATTCTTCTACTAAATTAGTCAAATAATTTTCTGTTTGTGATAATGAGATATAAATTGGAATATATTTTTCTGTTTTTAAAAGATTTTAGATTAACCAATGACATAACATAGTTTTCCCTGTTCCTGCAGCTCCTTAAATTAACATAACTGTAGCTTCTTCGTTTTCAATAAAACTATTAACTTGCTTATCTACATCTATATATTTTTATTAATTTTAAATATCACTATATTTTTAAACTCCTTTTTATGGAATATACATCGCAAGGCTTTATGTGTAATCTTAATAATATTATTACTAATATTTTCGTATTTCCTTATTAATTTCTATTATACTACGCTAAATTTTAGAATCTATTAAATTTAATGTTTTTTAATTATTGTCTAATTAAGTGGAGATATTCTCTATCTTTTTCATTTCAATTTGTAGTTGTTATATTTCTATTCCAATATTATCTTTTAAATATTCCAAATTTTAAGTATAAAGTTTAATTTAATCAAATTTATTATTTTTTAAATCTTAATTAAGAACTTCATTTAATTAGATGTTCCAATTATTTATCATTTTTAACTGTTCGGATTCGGTTTTATTGAAAGCATCTTTTAGTCCTTTTTTATTTTGTTTAATGTAATCTATATTTTTTAAAATCTTGATAACTTTAGCATTTGATTCCAATATTATCATATTGACTATAATATCACAAGACAGATTATTTTAGATATTTTGAATTGAAATTAATGCTACATTATTTCTAATTTTCCAAGATTCAATACTTTCTTAATACCGAGAATAATGTCTTAGTATTTAAAAAATACTACTTATCTATTCATCCGAATAATCTTTAATCTCATATTTAAGAATATCACCAATATAATCTATATATTCATTGATAACTCTCCAATCTGTCTCTGTTTTCATTATTTCATTCAATTATTGCAAATATATAGTAATTTATCCCACATTTCGTAAAAAGCTTAGCACAAATATTTTAGGTAACCAAACGTAGTTACTTTTACTTTTAGATGTTAAAATTTCTAAGCATTGCTGAATTATTCTGTACTATATTTTTTAATCTTTTATATCACGAAGTGTAATAAGTTAAAGAATTATATTACTAAATTACTAAATATCAGAATTTTAGTCTGATTTAATTAATATTATACAACATTTGATACAATATATGTTGAACATAAGCCCAGTTTATTCTATTTAAAGATTATTAGTTTAATTTTCAATTTATTCCAACTATATAAACCATTATTTCTAAATTTCATCTGTGACATAATATTATTCTTCTTAAATCTGAATATAAATAATAATCATAAAGCGCAAACAGGCTTTACTAACTAAATTTAATTCTACAACATTTAAGTCGTAAAATTATGAAATTAGTAATTCTATTATAATATTATATACTTATAGAGGATTCTTTAGACACCCAAATGACACGTTAAGTAGATTAGATAAGCTCTGTTAAAACTTATCTTAATTTTTAATAGATTAAACGTTCTATAAAATTTATTCATCGTAATATTTAACTTTTGGAATTTTCTACTCAAAAGTATCGCTATGTTATAACGTATTTGATCCACAACCCATGTTTAGAGTGGAGAAAAATATTTTATTTAATCAAATTATATTTATTATTATATTAATTGTTTAAACATTTTAATGATCATTTAGATATTACAAACATTTGACATAAACATTTGCTTAAAAGAATTTAGAATCTTAAAGGAATCTTGAAGGAATTCCCTTATAATAAGTTGACATACTCCATTTTCAGATGTTACTTGTAAGGGATAAGGTATATTGTATTGAACAAATATTAAAATAATTTTAATAAACCTATAATCTATATTTAAAAGACATTGATACATTTAGATCAATTTAAACGCGGCGTTGTACAAGATGAAAAGTGTCATGATTATATTAATCAATTACACTATAAAATTCATTCTTCCTCTTCATTAGCAGATTCATATAAAGCACTTACACCACCAACTGTAGAGACATCTAATTCTAACTCTAATTCAACATTAAACATAGAAGAGCTTCTTACACGTTTCATATGATAGATTGGAGTATCCATCATGTTATCAGGATACTTCATAACAAGTTAGCTCATACTATCCAATTCACTGTAATCATTGTTTTAGCATAGTCTTCTCATACATTTCCAAAAACTCATTCTTGAAGTGGTATATATTACAATAATATCTATTATCAATAATTAAATGATAAAATACATAAGATGGGACATAATTTGATTTGAAATTACATTTAAAAATATTATTATTATTTGCAAAATACATCATTACGTATATTTATAATTACATAACATTGATATACAATGATTGATTGAAGACTGATTGGTAGATTGATAATGAATTGAAGTATGTATAGAAGTTTGCTTGAGTATACTCTATGTTATATTTGTTTTTTAATAACAATAAGTGAGATATGTCCTAACCCAGCTTAATAATACACGGAAAACAAAGTGAACTAGTGATAAAATACTTATATAATATTAATTAGCGATTAATGAATTAAATAAAGCCTTAATATT
Organism: Hexamita inflata; assembly: GCA_963988835.1. NCBI lineage: Eukaryota > Fornicata > Diplomonadida > Hexamitidae > Hexamita > Hexamita inflata. The sequence continues at coordinate 21,961 of CAXDID010000827.1, read as the reverse complement.
GTCTATAAGTTGTTCTGCATTCATAGTTCAAGTTGTTCTTTCGTCCTCAGTACAGTAGTTTGCAAATTCTTGAGTATTTAATTAGATACATGTGTAGAATAACTTTTAAAGGTCTTTTAATAACGTTATTTTCCCGTTACTACCGTACATTACTAAGTTACTGATCTAGTTTTGAGTCTTGATATCATAGTCTTGATATCATTATTTTGAAGTAAAATTCACTTGATATGAACAATATAGACGTAAATGTTAAACATTATAACTATATGCATTATATGTAAAAATATATTAAATGAAAAAAAGCTGTTTATAATTTATAAACAGATCAGATCAATTGAATTCGGATCTAACATATAATCTATTGGGATCTTTATTATCTATTGGGATCTTACAATATCCGAATTCTCAATACATTTAAGAACGTTCACGACCGTGAACTTTCTAAACGTCAAAATAATAATTGTTCCGTTTAAACAGTTTAAATGTGTAAGTGCAAATAAACAGTTTATGAACGATTAACTTTTAAAACGTAAACGCGCACATTACGTGTTACACACTTCCACTCCAATGATTGAAATGCTTAACATAGCCGTGCTCGGAATGGAAACAATATCAAATTATACTTGCACTATTAAAGAGAATGACAAAATAAATAACCAAATGTGGTACATAGCGGCAGTAATCACAGTGATTATAATCGCATTCGCCAGAAATATATACTGGATTAGACTCATGCGGATAAACAAGAAGATAACGGTGTACAATTAAAACACAGAGATAGATACTTACTGATTTTTGTTTTACTTACTCGTACTTTATAATCTATAATATTTAAATGTTATTAATATATTTTTATAATTTGTCATCTATATGGAATCCATAATATGGATATAACATCTATATGGATATAACAATTTATTTTACTCACTCCAAAATGGGTTAAACTTCATGTTTAACTACTGATAACAATACTTTTGAGTAAACGCTCATGAAATGTCCTTATAATAGCATTGCGTGTAATATTTACGAATCATACGATATTTACTACGAATACTATGAAAATAACTACTAATTATAAATACAAAATAATATCAAACAGCGGAATTAATTAACATAACAACCCAACTTTTAATATTATAATGCATAGTTAAGTTAAAATTGTGATAATTCCAATAATCAGTAGTTAGAGAATTTTAGCTAGTAATACTTAAATAATTGTGTTCAATTAATTCAAAACGAAATTAGTAATATATAACTTGTAGAAGATACATAACCATGAGATTTAATATCTGTTAAATATGTGTCTGATATATGTAGTAATTTCAAAGAAATTAAAGTAATTGAAGTGTTAAAATATTTTTATATAAAACAATTAAAACTGCAAATATTTCGCTCCACAATTAAAAATGAGTAGTTTTGATTAAAATGTAGAAGAGCTATAAAAGATTTTGGACATTCTTGAAACTCAAGAATTAACTGATGAACAAGCTCAAAAATACATTTAAAAAGCTGAAAATCTTAAATAAAAATGCGCTTTACTATTAGCAGATGAGAAAAATGAAATAGTAAAAATAGCCAGAGCAAATGATATTAATCCTGACGAACTTGGCTTATGAAACTTTTTAAGTATATATTGGTTATATAATGTTTTAAGACCATGTAAATGGATCTGGGTTGATATAATATCAATTATTTACGCGTTCGTGGTTATCATCGCGTATCCACTGGTGCTATATCCGATTAAGATCTCAATCGTTGGAATGTGCAAGAAAGACCCGAACACCAAATAAGGATACCGCATTCAAGTCTTAGTCGCGTTCATTTTCATAGTGCTGTCAATGGCCCTGGCTATGGTTTTAGAATCAATAGTTGCAATTTTTGGTTTATTTTCGTCTTTAACTGGTATTATCTTCTACTTCGTGGTTCCGATCTGTTTAATCGTTTAGTATCCGAAGGTGAAGAAGGAGAACATCCACATGGACCACTTGCAAGCCGGAGAGGTAACTGTCGATCCAGTCCTGGTCGGCGTCCTTTCGATGGTGAGTCCCACGATCTCAGATGCCACAATCCAGCGCGTGAGAACTCTTTCCAACAAGATGTTCGGACCGGCCGTTGAAGCCCCCGTTGACGCGAACTAGCCACAACGCACCCTTTCTTTCTTGAGACCGCGCGCACTATCCATTTCAGTTTCGGAAGACGGGGTCGAGAAAATAAGGTCCAACTCCATTAAATATATAGCTCACAACTGATATTTATTTCTTTCGGATTTAATATTTCTGGAATTATTTATAATGCAGGATCAAAGGTTACAATATTTAACGCTATCGTGTAGTAAAGGATACAAAGCATTCATTCTAGTAGTATTATATTCAAATGCATTTAGAATATTGATAATTTAACATTGAATAATTTGAAAATTTTAGGATACTAATATGAAGGTAGTGCTTCATATTTGATTTCATTTTCGTTAACACCTATAAATATTATATTAATAAATTAAGTTAATGTATGTACAAATTAATACAAAGTATCTGAAAACGTAGATCAAATGAATATTATTGGGAATTTTAGCTCTAACTGTTATTAAATATGTGACAATACTTAACTTTATATTTACGGGCTGTGCTTAGATGAATTAATAAATGGCGAGATCTCAAAAGATTGTAGATATTTGTGCATAGATCCATTTATTTATACTGGCGAATAATGTGAATGTAAAAACGGTTACATATTGAATAATACAACTTGTATTAGTATTTTAAATAACTTATTACAATTGAATTAAATGTAAGATAACATTTCATTAATACATATTATGTATGGATAATTAAATTCCTAATACCAATAACTTAAAAACAATATTATAATAAATTCTTCTAATTTAGAGTAATACATAATCAACAACATTTCATCTCTTTTAAATATTAATAATACAACTTTGCTTTAGAACTTAATCAATAAAACGCAATTATTAGAACAATATCTTGTTACAAATGTTTCAAGTATTTAACAGAGTATTTAAGTATTGTCTGAAAGTGTGCTGAACAATATTAACACAATATAAAATGATATTCTGCTGCAGAAAGTATCAACTGATTAAAAATTTTATCAATAAAATTAAATTAATGATCAAATACAATAGTAACTTAAAAATCAACAAATAAAAAGTTAATATGAAAATGATTTCATTCATGTTTTCCAAACTAGTAAAAGCTAATATGTATTTACGCAATACAATGTCAGTTCAACTACTCACACTATATCAAACGAAAGTTATGTTAACGGTTATGCATTTAATGAAATAATCTAAAATTCGTATATTAACGTGAACGAATTACCACAGAATTCTGTTTTATTCAGAGATTAAATTAAATATGTAAATATTAAAATATTATTAGGAAATATTGTCCTAAGTGCAAATCCTATTCGAAAACTAATTCTGGAATCCAATTACGAAAATTAATTACGAAAACTGTTTCCACATACTGATTGTAGAAATAAATCCATTATCATTCATATGCAACATTTGCAAATCAATAAGTTCAAACGCATCCCCCGTCTTCCATTACGGAAATCCACGTAATACTTCTTTTGGTGCAAGCTTTTCCTTCAGATACACATTTGAAGTAACGTATTCAGCTGCTAAAATCCTTACCTCGCAAAAATCCCCATTATAAACGCGATAATGCACTTATACAACGCCATCCATTCCATTTAAGTAATGCACGTCTGTGTGAAGCAATACTATTGGACGTTTTGTATCATACCTTTCATTGTGAGGCATTTCTTGTTCTGAAGGTTCGCGTTTAGTGAGGAGTAAGCGATGCAAATCAAAATAATTGTAGAATTGTTCAGCAAAATTTGTAAGTTCCCAAAATTGATAAGCAAGTGGATCAGCGACATCAAGTTCTCCTTATTGGTGAATATGTTTGCACGATTTACTAACCACTTAATGAGAAGCTAACCAATATCCAGAGTTTGTTTCTGGTCCGCATTTAGCGAGAGACTGTGTATAACCGTGATCATGTCATGATGACTTGATGAAATATGAAATATTTATAATGCAATTGAGTTGATTAGGTAGAGAGGAAGGAGTTCTTCTAATGCTACATCATGTTTATGTGAAGTGGAGTGGATTATAAAGTCATTATTAATTGATTATAATTATTTAATAACCTATTTAAAATTATTATAAAATTAATGAAAAAATGTTCATCCTGTAGGAATTGAACCTAAGACTATCTCTATTCAAAGATGTAGTACTACCACTATACCGAACAACACCATTAGAAATATAAACTATTTTAATTAGGAAAATGAATAAAAACTGATCGTGAAAACTATTTGCGCGTTTGACAATTATTAGGAAATATCAATGTAAGGTCAAAGGCCATAATATCATTAAATAATTAAATAAGTGTCATAAGAATGTCAGTTTAATCTTAAATGGAATTTGGACTTACCACAATGATGTCATGTAGTATATTGTAAACTATTTCACAAAGTAGTATTATTCACAATTTACAGCTTAATTTGTCTTTTAGTTAAAATTCTACTGGAAATATTAATCTAATTGGTGCAATATAAGGGGACATTAATATTAGAGGTTATCAAATCATTGGAAGCTATTTCAGTTAGAATACTATCAGCTTGGCTGTGTATCAAAGTAATAATAGTAACATACATATTAAATATTTGATTGTAAATTTGCTTCATTTCACATCTGGCAATTTATCTTCTTTAATAATATCAATCACAAATTAAACATATTTGCGTTTATAAAGTATTCAAGTGTAAGTTGGAAATAGCGCTTTATTCAATAATGTAACTCAGATGACTTCAAACAACAGTGTAAAAATATCAACAGGGGCTCTTATACATATTTTAAATAATTCAATTTGTGAGAGTAAAGATTTGTCAATAGAGTCGTTTGATGTATGGGTCACGTAATCTTATGTCTTTGGTTCTGGGAAAGTGTGCGCTATAATAAGCAACTTTAGCAAACTAAACATATCTTAAGTCGTTTTAAATGTCACAGTATATTCACAATATAGTGAAAATATTTTTTCACAATTTGGAATATTTGGCTTAGTGCAGTCAGGTACTCTCTAAATAGATAATTTAAAGCATATTTATACATCTTTCAATGGTACGTTTAATTATCACGGCTTAATTGGTAACTTATCAAATGATTATGCTTCAATTAATAATGTTATAATATATTCCTTTATTAACACGACTGGTACTTGCAATGCGGCTCTAATTGGATACCAAAGAAGTTAAAACTGGTCTGTTTCAAATATATTTGTGAATAATTCTGTAATAATTGGAACTAACTTTTCTGGGATAATATGTGCACATACATTTAATAAGGGATTATTATCGAATATATTAATAACATTATGTGATATTTAAGCCAATAGCAGCGGACATAGTTATTCTGGGGGAGTTTTAGGGTATATATTCAGTTCACTAACAACTAATACAAGTATTTATATAGAAAATACTAAATTATACAGTAATAATATTTCATCAACTGCCAGCAATGAAACTAGCTATGACACACATTCTGGGGCTATTACTGCTGAACAAAAACGAGAGACAATAATACATATAATAAATGCAAAAATAGAATAATGTATTTTAGTAGCAAATTAAGCTTGTCGCAAAGCTTTTTCCGGAGGTTACATAGGACTCACTTATGGTTAAGTTTTCTTAAATAATTCTTAAATATTATTTAGTAGTCTGTAAGCAATGGCCAGTAATAACAGTATTGCTGGAAGTGTTTTTGCAATGATAAACTCGAACTTTTCTCAAATAATATAGAATTCACTTGTTAATAATATTAATGTCACGTCTAACTCGTTAAATACTTCATATAGTGGAGGATTCATTGGTTATACTAATTCTACGTAAGTTATAGCAATCGTTAATTCAACTTTGGAAAATTATATTTCTCAAAGTACAGGGTTGATGGTATTTGACTATATGATTATAAATATTGAGGGTGACGTTTAAATATCTTAAATATAGTTAAATAGTTGTTACTCTGCAGGTTCAAATATACTCAATGGAATACAGATAAATAGTTGTTAGTTAGTTACAATAACAACTTAAGATGGCTGTTTACCATCGAATTGAATGATGATATTTATCATATTTAGTGAGATATATATTATTTATATATGCATTATATTTTCCGGTTTTATATGTAGGAACAAATTCAATATCTGTGATGGTGTTAAAAACTTACTCGTCTTAAAGAAGTATCATTCATAAGAACGGATAAACTGAACTCGTGTTTATTATTTTAGTACTCTTATTCTTATTCGTTATGAAAACATTTAATCATATTATTGATTTTCAAGTATTTTCTATTAATCTCATTTATTAATACATATTTTCAAACTTAAGATCAGCTGAGTGGACAAAATCTGGAGCTCACTGGATAAAATAGATTGATTTATTGACTTATTCCTAAATATTTGAAACATTATACACATTTTACAATCTCCACTATATTACACAAATATTTCATTCATGATTATATTTTATGAGCTTACACTTATGATATGTGTTGATTACTGAAAATAATAATTTTTATCCTTTAAATAGATTTTTGAACAGATCTTTATGGTTTCATCAATGATGTACAATTTCTCTCATTACTCCTAAAGAATATCGCATTTTAGGCTATATTTTAAGAGACTAATTAGCACTTACTAATTTTGTTCTGTTGAACCTGCCACATTCAACTTATTCGTTGTTTGTATTTTCGCTTTGGTTTTGGTTCCACAAGTTGAAAATATCTATCTATTTTACTTTAGTTTTCAAAGTATTAATATATTAAAAGTTAATAAAAGGGTGTTGTTGATTAGATTTATCACAGCAATGATGTGTGTATCATCGTCATTGTCATTACATGAATGAGTTATGTTATCATTTTTGTTGAGTTATAAATGTATAATTGCTCACTAAAAAATAATCACTATTTATAATAATTAGGATTTAATAATGTTACAAATATTGAGGTTTGATAACTAAACATCAAACCTCAGCTTTTGTGTTGATCATTTTGTCTACGGTCATCGCTTTTACTGAAACAATCTTATTAAATATTGAGTTGTAGATATTGTGATATGATGTATTATAAATATACATTTCACAAATAAAAATATTGTATACAAATAGTTAATTATCTAAATAATAGTTATATTTATTTGTTATTATATTAAAAATATTGTGTTATTATATTAAAAAATTATGAGATGAAGACGGAATGATTAAAATGAACCTTAGTATTGTTGTTACTGCTATAGTTAAGTGAGTCGTCTTATTAACATATTGTTATAATATTAAATTGATTATTATATTGCCTTAGACCATTATTAAAATATAACAAGCGAAAAATATCAACACATATGTTAAAAATACTGTCAATTTGACAGTATTTTTTGATGGTAAAATATTAACCTCTACCTAATAATCATCTCTAGCGATCAATTTACTTCTTCAAATGTTTGCTAATACTTTTAGTGAAACATAGTTCCAAACAATCATGGTCTTTCACGGCGTCGGTTCAGATAACAGTTATTAGGTCAATAAAACAGCTACATAGCTCCTCACATGAAATTTTGACTAGAGTTTCCTTACATATAACTACTAAACGACTTGTTTCCACCTTGGTTTTGTTTGCTGAGGTATGTCTAGTCCATTGGTATTTTAACGCACATGAATGAGATATTGTTGCACCTAGATTTCATATCATCGTATTTGCATCTATTTAAGGAACTGAACAGTTTTCCTTAGTTGTTGTTCCAATTGAAGTAGTTGCTTTGTGTTTTCAGAGTTTTTTGTTAGCTTTTAGACTGCGTCTACTTGGTTACCAGAGTGTATCTTTCAGTTTCTCTTGTACACATCATTGTTTTTATTTTTTGTTTGCGATAGATGCATATATTCATTTCATATAATTTGATAAAATAGTGCGGATTTTGATCAGTTGTCACTCGCTACTTTGTGGAGCTGTTGAGATTTTGTTATCCAGTGAATGAAGTCCCTATAAGCTGTTGTTATTTGCCGATAAGGAGGTTGTTAAATGGTTTTGTAAGTCCTTTCTTTTAGTATTTAAGTTTTAGTTATGATGTGAGACTACACTATTTCATTTGTTATGTTGGAAAACGAATTATTTGATATGTTCTTTTTCGCTTTTATCATTATCGTTTCCCAGGTCTGCTAGATGGGGCGAATATGTTCATGTACAGCTTTCAAATTGGTATTATATGGCCTTGTAAACACCAACGGCGCAAATGAGTCCGAAGAAGACGATCGCGCAAATACCCGCTGCCTTGCGGGCCTTGGTTACTTCTCCGGTTCAGGCCTCAATTAAGTTTTCTTCAACGGTCACAGTTAAAGCCTCTTCTGCTTCAAGTTCGGCGAGTAATTCGGTTGCTTGTTCGTGCTTGGAGATCGCGGGTTAGAGATCGTGTGAAACTGAGTTCCTCTTTACAATGGAGTTGGACCTTATTTTCTCGACCCCGTCTTCCGAAACTGAAATGGATAGTGCGCGCGGTCTCAAGAAAGAAAGGGTGCGTTGTGGCTAGTTCGCGTCAACGGGGGCTTCAACGGCCGGTCCGAATATCTTGTTGGAAAGAGTTCTCACGCGCTGGATTGTGGCATCTGAGATCGTGGGACTCACCATCGAAAGGACGCCGACCAGGACTGGATCGACAGTTACCTCTCCGGCTTGCAAGTGGTCCATGTGGATGTTCTCCTTCTTCACTTTCGGATACTAAACGATTAAACAGATCGGAACCACGAAGTAGAAGATAATACCAGTTAAAGACGAAAATAAACCAAAAATTGCAACTATTGACTCGAGAACCATAGCCAGGGCCATGGACAGCACTATGAAAATGAACGCGACTAAGACTTGAATGCGGTATCCTTATTTGGTGTTCGGGTCTTTCTTGCACATTCCAACGATTGAGATCTTAATCGGATATAGCACCAGTGGATACGCGATGATAACCACGAACGCGTAAATAATTGATATTATATCAACCCAGATCCATTTACATGGTCTTAAAACATTATATAACCAATATATACTTAAAAAAGTTTCATAAGCCAAGTTCGTCAGGATTAATATCATTTGCTCTGGCTATTTTTACTATTTCATTTTTCTCATCTGCTAATAGTAAAGCGCATTTATAATGTTGTGATCATTCACAACAGAGTATTAGTAGTCATCGCCATTACAATTATAATTATGACACTTAGTATATTATCATCTATTATATTAATATAGAGAGCTATATATTCATCTGGCGATAATATTTGTAATAATTAGATATAAATGAATAACTAATTATATAATTATTGTAAAAAGGTAAATTCATTGAATAATATTAAAATAGGAAATTAATTATCAATTGTGTAAACAAATAAGAATTTCCACATTTTTATCAATACAAATATGGTGCAATAATCAAATATTTTAGCTGAAGTAAATAATAATTATAATTTTGCCCTTTTTGGAATTTTAGACAATTAGCAGCTACTTGATTCAATTATAAATATATCGCTTGTATTTTAAGTAAATTAAGCTGCTTTAATATGTATTTAATGCGACTTAAAAATATAAAGTTCACAACTGATATTTATTTCTTTCGGATTTAATATTTCTGGAATTATTTATAATGCAGGATCAAAGGTTACAATATTTAACGCTATCGTGTAGTAAAGGATACAAAGCATTTATTCTAGTAGTATTATATTCAAATGCATTTAGAATATTGATAATTTAACATTGAATAATTTGAAAATTTTAGGATACTAATATGAAGGTAGTGCTTCATATTTGATTTCATTTTCGTTAACACCTATAAATATTATATTAATAAATTAAGTTAATGTATGTACAAATTAATACAAAGTATCTGAAAACGTAGATCAAATGAATATTATTGGGAATTTTAGCTCTAACTGTTATTAAATATGTGACAATACTTAACTTTATATTTACGGGCTGTGCTTAGATGAATTAATAAATGGCGAGATCTCAAAAGATTGTAGATATTTGTGCATAGATCCATTTATTTATACTGGCGAATAATGTGAATGTAAAAACGGTTACATATTGAATAATACAACTTGTATTAGTATTTTAAATAACTTATTACAATTGAATTAAATGTAAGATAACATTTCATTAATACATATTATGTATGGATAATTAAATTCCTAATACCAATAACTTAAAAACAATATTATAATAAATTCTTCTAATTTAGAGTAATACATAATCAACAACATTTCATCTCTTTTAAATATTAATAATACAACTTTGCTTTAGAACTTAATCAATAAAACGCAATTATTAGAACAATATCTTGTTACAAATGTTTCAAGTATTTAACAGAGTATTTAAGTATTGTCTGAAAGTGTGCTGAACAATATTAACACAATATAAAATGATATTCTGCTGCAGAAAGTATCAACTGATTAAAAATTTTATCAATAAAATTAAATTAATGATCAAATACAATAGTAACTTAAAAATCAACAAATAAAAAGTTAATATGAAAATGATTTCATTCATGTTTTCCAAACTAGTAAAAGCTAATATGTATTTACGCAATACAATGTCAGTTCAACTACTCACACTATATCAAACGAAAGTTATGTTAACGGTTATGCATTTAATGAAATAATCTAAAATTCGTATATTAACGTGAACGAATTACCACAGAATTCTGTTTTATTCAGAGATTAAATTAAATATGTAAATATTAAAATATTATTAGGAAATATCAATGTAAGGTCAAAGGCCATAATATCATTAAATAATTAAATAAGTGTCATAAGAATGTCAGTTTAATCTTAAATGGAATTTGGACTTACCACAATGATGTCATGTAGTATATTGTAAACTATTTCACAAAGTAGTATTATTCACAATTTACAGCTTAATTTGTCTTTTAGTTAAAATTCTACTGGAAATATTAATCTAATTGGTGCAATATAAGGGGACATTAATATTAGAGGTTATCAAATCATTGGAAGCTATTTCAGTTAGAATACTATCAGCTTGGCTGTGTATCAAAGTAATAATAGTAACATATATATTAAATATTTGATTGTAAATTTGCTTCATTTCACATCTGGCAATTTATCTTCTTTAATAATATCAATCACAAATTAAACATATTTGCGTTTATAAAGTATTCAAGTGTAAGTTGGAAATAGCGCTTTATTCAATAATGTAACTCAGATGACTTCAAACAACAGTGTAAAAATATCAACGGGGGCTCTTATACATATTTTAAATAATTCAATTTGTGAGAGTAAAGATTTGTCAATAGAGTCGTTTGATGTATGGGTCACGTAATCTTATGTCTTTGGTTCTGGGAAAGTGTGCGCTATAATAAGCAACTTTAGCAAACTAAACATATCTTAAGTCGTTTTAAATGTCACAGTATATTCACAATATAGTGAAAATATTTTTTCACAATTTGGAATATTTGGCTTAGTGCAGTCAGGTACTCTCTAAATAGATAATTTAAAGCATATTTATACATCTTTCAATGGTACGTTTAATTATCACGGCTTAATTGGTAACTTATCAAATGATTATGCTTCAATTAATAATGTTATAATATATTCCTTTATTAACACGACTGGTACTTGCAATGCGGCTCTAATTGGATACCAAAGAAGTTAAAACTGGTCTGTTTCAAATATATTTGTGAATAATTCTGTAATAATTGGAACTAACTTTTCTGGGATAATATGTGCACATACATTTAATAAGGGATTATTATCGAATATATTAATAACATTATGTGATATTTAAGCCAATAGCAGCGGACATAGTTATTCTGGGGGAGTTTTAGGGTATATATTCAGTTCACTAACAACTAATACAAGTATTTATATAGAAAATACTAAATTATACAGTAATAATATTTCATCAACTGCCAGCAATGAAACTAGCTATGACACACATTCTGGGGCTATTACTGCTGAACAAAAACGAGAGACAATAATACATATAATAAATGCAAAAATAGAATAATGTATTTTAGTAGCAAATTAAGCTTGTCGCAAAGCTTTTTCCGGAGGTTACATAGGACTCACTTATGGTTAAGTTTTCTTAAATAATTCTTAAATATTATTTAGTAGTCTGTAAGCAATGGCCAGTAATAACAGTATTGCTGGAAGTGTTTTTGCAATGATAAACTCGAACTTTTCTCAAATAATATAGAATTCACTTGTTAATAATATTAATGTCACGTCTAACTCGTTAAATACTTCATATAGTGGAGGATTCATTGGTTATACTAATTCTACGTAAGTTATAGCAATCGTTAATTCAACTTTGGAAAATTATATTTCTCAAAGTACAGGGTTGATGGTATTTGACTATATGATTATAAATATTGAGGGTGACGTTTAAATATCTTAAATATAGTTAAATAGTTGTTACTCTGCAGGTTCAAATATACTCAATGGAATACAGATAAATAGTTGTTAGTTAGTTACAATAACAACTTAAGATGGCTGTTTACCATCGAATTGAATGATGATATTTATCATATTTAGTGAGATATATATTATTTATATATGCATTATATTTTCCGGTTTTATATGTAGGAACAAATTCAATATCTGTGATGGTGTTAAAAACTTACTCGTCTTAAAGAAGTATCATTCATAAGAACGGATAAACTGAACTCGTGTTTATTATTTTAGTACTCTTATTCTTATTCGTTATGAAAACATTTAATCATATTATTGATTTTCAAGTATTTTCTATTAATCTCATTTATTAATACATATTTTCAAACTTAAGATCAGCTGAGTGGACAAAATCTGGAGCTCACTGGATAAAATAGATTGATTTATTGACTTATTCCTAAATATTTGAAACATTATACACATTTTACAATCTCCACTATATTACACAAATATTTCATTCATGATTATATTTTATGAGCTTACACTTATGATATGTGTTGATTACTGAAAATAATAATTTTTATCCTTTAAATAGATTTTTGAACAGATCTTTATGGTTTCATCAATGATGTACAATTTCTCTCATTACTCCTAAAGAATATCGCATTTTAGGCTATATTTTAAGAGACTAATTAGCACTTACTAATTTTGTTCTGTTGAACCTGCCACATTCAACTTATTCGTTGTTTGTATTTTCGCTTTGGTTTTGGTTCCACAAGTTGAAAATATCTATCTATTTTACTTTAGTTTTCAAAGTATTAATATATTAAAAGTTAATAAAAGGGTGTTGTTGATTAGATTTATCACAGCAATGATGTGTGTATCATCGTCATTGTCATTACATGAATGAGTTATGTTATCATTTTTGTTGAGTTATAAATGTATAATTGCTCACTAAAAAATAATCACTATTTATAATAATTAGGATTTAATAATGTTACAAATATTGAGGTTTGATAACTAAACATCAAACCTCAGCTTTTGTGTTGATCATTTTGTCTACGGTCATCGCTTTTACTGAAACAATCTTATTAAATATTGAGTTGTAGATATTGTGATATGATGTATTATAAATATACATTTCACAAATAAAAATATTGTATACAAATAGTTAATTATCTAAATAATAGTTATATTTATTTGTTATTATATTAAAAATATTGTGTTATTATATTAAATAATTATGAGATGAAGACGGAATGATTAAAATGAACCTTAGTATTGTTGTTACTGCTATAGTTAAGTGAGTCGTCTTATTAACATATTGTTATAATATTAAATTGATTATTATATTGCCTTAGACCATTATTAAAATATAACAAGCGAAAAATATCAACACATATGTTAAAAATACTGTCAATTTGACAGTATTTTTTGATGGTAAAATATTAACCTCTACCTAATAATCATCTCTAGCGATCAATTTACTTCTTCAAATGTTTGCTAATACTTTTAGTGAAACATAGTTCCAAACAATCATGGTCTTTCACGGCGTCGGTTCAGATAACAGTTATTAGGTCAATAAAACAGCTACATAGCTCCTCACATGAAATTTTGACTAGAGTTTCCTTACATATAACTACTAAACGACTTGTTTCCACCTTGGTTTTGTTTGCTGAGGTATGTCTAGTCCATTGGTATTTTAACGCACATGAATGAGATATTGTTGCACCTAGATTTCATATCATCGTATTTGCATCTATTTAAGGAACTGAACAGTTTTCCTTAGTTGTTGTTCCAATTGAAGTAGTTGCTTTGTGTTTTCAGAGTTTTTTGTTAGCTTTTAGACTGCGTCTACTTGGTTACCAGAGTGTATCTTTCAGTTTCTCTTGTACACATCATTGTTTTTATTTTTTGTTTGCGACAGATGCATATATTCATTTCATATAATTTGATAAAATAGTGCGGATTTTGATCAGTTGTCACTCGCTACTTTGTGGAGCTGTTGAGATTTTGTTATCCAGTGAATGAAGTCCCTATAAGCTGTTGTTATTTGCCGATAAGGAGGTTGTTAAATGGTTTTGTAAGTCCTTTCTTTTAGTATTTAAGTTTTAGTTATGATGTGAGACTACACTATTTCATTTGTTATGTTGGAAAACAAATTATTTGATATGTTCTTTTTCGCTTTTATCATTATCGTTTCCCAGGTCTGCTAGATGGGGCGAATATGTTCATGTACAGCTTTCAAATTGGTATTATATGGCCTTGTAAACACCAACGGCGCAAATGAGTCCGAAGAAGACGATCGCGCAAATACCCGCTGCCTTGCGGGCCTTGGCTACTTCTCCGGTTCCGGCCTCGATTAAGTTTTCTTCAATAGTCACAGTTGAAGCCTCTCCTGCTTTGGCTATTAAGTTATAAATAATTATTTATTATTATTTATGATTTTCATATACTTGCACTCTATAATACATGAAATGTATACTAATAATTTCCAATCCATTTGAATGGCAGAAGAATTTGATAAGAACACGGTTAAACTGATGAAGATTCTTGAATTTTTAAGAAACATAATAACTTACAGAAGAGAGATCCGTGTGCTTAATATTTGAATAAAGAAAAGAATGAGCTTTAGCAAATGTTTGGTGTTCGAATTCAGTGATCACAAATTAACAATTTTCTTGATTTCGCTTTTAAAAAAGGATTTCATTTAATAGTATTTCAAGTTTCCAAAGTCTATCAATTTCTTATTCAAAGCCAACCATCGTCTCCTATCGGGTTCTTGCCATTTCAATCGTTTATTTCGAAAATTAAATTGAAAATTGAAAATTAAATAACCACTCCAACTTCTTCACTCCACTATTTTTGATAAAAACACTTACTTCTATTCAATGTTTGCATGGTTATCAATCGTAGACTAACGATTAAATTTATAATCGTTTTGATCGTCGATCATCGTATATTTTGAATTTTGATCGTCTTTTGGTTGGCTTTATTGTTCAAATCCTTTTATCTTTTATTTTAAATATTATTTTATTTAATAAACAGAAACATCAAGAAAACTGGTCGACCACATCTGCTCCGTTCATGTAAACGCCCACTCCGCATACCAGTGTGAACAGAACAATTCCGATAATTCCGGATACTTTCCTGAATTTGGTGATTATTCCGGTTCCAGCATCAACTATGTTTTCTTCAACTGTAACCGTGGACGCTTCCTCGGCTTCCACTTCAAGTAGCTCGGTCACCTGCTCTTTAGCAATTTGTGGAACATTTTGTTGTGAAGTGGAATCTCTCCTCTTAATCATTGAATTGGTTCTGATTTTTTCCACTCCATCGTCTGAGACTGAAATGGACAGTGCACGCGGCCTAACTAGCGAGACCGTGTTCTGATTCTCGGTTTCAACCGCCGGCCCGAACATCTTGTTAGACAATGTTCTCACGCGCTATATTGTTGCATCTGAGATCGTTGGGCTCACCATAGCCAACACACCCACGATAACCGGGTCTACGGTTACATCACCGGCTTATAAATGGTCCATGTGAATATTATCCTTCTTCACTTTCGGATATTAAACGATTAAACATATTGGAACTGCAAAGTAGAATATTACGCCCGTGAACGCAGAAAATAAACCGAAAACGGCCACAATGGACTCCAAAACCATTGACAAAGCCATTGAAAGGGTTACGAAAACAAGCGCGACTATAACCTGAATTCTGTAACCCTACTTTGTTTATGGGTCTTTCTTGCACATACCAACAATTGAAATCTTAATCGGATACAGAACTAGTGGGTAAGCGATAATGGTAACAAAAGCATACACCAGTGATAAAATATCAACCCAGATCCACTTACATGGAGCGAATGCTGTTAAAATGTTGTCTTTTATGTCTTCGCCGAACATGGCAGCACCCATGAACCCAACTAATAAATACAAAATGAGGGCCAAAATAACAGCTATAATAAGTGAGATGTGAACTACTCTCTTCCTCAGAACCGGTGGGCCTTGAAGTTCACGCACCATCGTTGGAATGGTCGTGTGTACGGTGAAATTACCCTGTAATGATGGGATGTACATCAAAAAGTAAAGAAACGCGGTAATTGGAGAAACGTTAGGAAACGCGTTCAAGTTGTATTTAATTGGAGACGAACCGTCAGCAGGAACACACAACTGTTTCGAGCCGACATGAATGAAGAAATAAACTATAATGGACAGCGCGAAGGTGAAAATGGCTACACCGGAGATAGCTGCAACCTTTGACAGCTATTTGAGCGACTTGAGCAGCGTGAGCGGGAATATAACGCAAAAAGACAGAATCGCCTTCACCGCGTACTTATTCGCATCGAACCCAATCACATTCTTGATAAATATCATTATCAAAGACGAGCTTATGATTATGTAAGCGGTCACATAACCAAAATAAGAAATAATAATCGAGACTTCCAACACCATTGAAAGCTTCTTGGACACAGCTTTCTCCGTGAGCTCTCTGTAAGATTGAGCCTGAGTGTAATGCGAAATATCAACAAAAAACTTGTACATGTAGATATCGAAGATAACTGTAAAAGCAATTGCTATCAGGGCTATTACCCAGCCCAACTTAGCTATAATGAAGGAAATAGACAACAATGACGCACCGAGCATCTGAGATAACAATGTAATTGATGTCTGACCTGTTTGTTTTCGTTCTGACATAATTTGAAGTGATGATAACATTAACTCACTATTTTATGCTAGAACGCTTTTGTAACATATAATTATCAATCTACATTCAACAATAAATCCGGATTTGCATTATACATATGTGTGTGATTCTGTGTATTTGTTCTAATATTTTTTAACTATGAAAGCAATATCAATTAATTGATTGATTTTAAATTTCATATCGCTCATTTGTTGATTTTAGGTCAAGATATGTTAAGTGGTTAAGTGGTCAAAGATGAACCCAATCAATCAATTAATAGATTTAATTTTGCGTTTAATAATTAATTTTGCTAGTTGTATCGATTACATGTAACAATTATTATTGACCACTCAAAATAGTAGCTAGTAAGTGTGAGCACAAAGCATTAATGTGACATCATCTTAACTAATACTAATCCAATATTTATACATAAATGATACCAAAATTTTTCTATTCCGTCACTCAAAACGAGGTCGCAACATCTACTCCGTTCATGTAAACACCAACGGCGCAAATGAGTCCGAAGAAGACGATCGCGCAAATACCTGCTGCCTTGCGGGCCTTGGTTACTTCTCCGGTTCCGGCCTCGATTACATTTTCTTCAACGGTCACGGTTGAAGCCTCTTCTGCTTCAAGTTCGGCGAGTAATTCGGTTGCTTGTTCGTGCTTGGAGATCGCGGGTTAGAGATCGTGCGAAACTGAGTTCCTCTTTACAATGGAGTTGGACCTTATTTTCTCGACCCCGTCTTCCGAAACTGAAATTGATAGTGCACGCGGTCTCAAGAAAGAAAGGGTGCGCGGAGGCTAGTTCGCGTCAACGGGAGCTTCAACGGCCGGCCCGAACATCTTGTTGGAAAGAGTTCTCACGCGCTGGATTGTAGCGTCTGAGATCGTGGGGCTCACCATCGAAAGGACGCCGACCAGGACCGGGTCTACGGTTACCTCTCCGGCTTGCAAGTGGTCCATGTGGATGTTCTCCTTCTTCACTTTCGGATACTAAACGATTAAACAGATCGGAACCACGAAGTAGAAGATAATGCCAGTTAAAGACGAAAATAAACCAAAAATGGCAACTATTGACTCGAGAACCATAGCCAGGGCCATGGACAGCACTATGAAGATGAACGCGACTAGGACTTGAATGCGGTATCCTTATTTGGTGTTCGGGTCTTTCTTGCACATTCCAACGATTGAGATCTTAATCGGATATAGCACCAGTGGATACGCGATGATAACCACGAACGCGTAAATAATTGATAATATATCAACCCAGATCCACTTACAGGGCGCGAACGCTATTAATATATTATCCTTAATGTCACCACCAAACATGCCTGCGCCCATAAATCCCACCATTAAATACAGCATCAGCGCTAGAATAACGGCAATAACAATTGATATGTGAACCACCTTCTTCCTCAAAACTGGTGGGCCCTGTAACTCCCTATCCATCGTTGGAATGATAGTATGAGCTGTAAAGTTCCCCTGTAAAGCTGGAATGTACATTATGAAATAAAGAAATGCCATGAACGGGGAGACATCTGGAAACGCCTTCAGTCCGAATTTGATCGTTTTCGTGTCGTCCACTTTACACAGCGTTCCGGAGCCAACGTGAATGAAGAAGTAAATTATAATTGAGAAGGCGAAGACGAAAATGGCGATTCCGGACACAGCCGCTATCTTGGACAACTGCTTCAAAGACTTAAGCAAGGTGAGCGGGAAAATGATCGCAAATGCTAAGATGGCCTTCACCGCGTACTTATTCGGGTCGTAGCCGATCACGTTCTTGAAGAAAGTTATCACAGAGGAAGAACTTATGATGATATAGGCAGTCACGAACCCAAAATAAGAGATTATAATCGAAACCTCCAGCACAATTGACAACTTCTTAGAAACCACCTTCTCGGTCAACTCACGATACGAAGACGCCTAAATGTAATGAGACACCGCCACAAAATACTTATACATAAACAAATCAAAACCAACTGTAAACGCGAAAGCAATAGCCGCCAACACCCAACCCAACTTGGCTATGATAAATGAGCATGATAATAATGACGCCCCCAACATCTGAGACAACAATGTTATTGAAGTCTAACCAGTTTGTTTCCTTTCTGCCATGATTTTGAAGTGGAGATTAAACAGTTCGCAATAAAATTAAAGTTGCATAGACTTATTTATTAAATAAAACTATTTTAGAATTGCTTTAAAACTAAAATGGAATTGTAGTAATTATAAGTCAAATACAGATTGGTAATGTTTGTGTTATCATAGTATACACGAAGTGATGAAATACATGAACATGAAGTTACATGAAGTGATTGGATTTGTTTTTATTCCGCAAACAAAAATTACCTTATAAATACCTTATAAATATATCATACATGTATATATAACGTTATATTATGTATGCGATCAAGTAGGACTTTAGGACTTTAGGAAACACAAAAGGAAACACAACGATTTTATAAAAATATGTCACTTTTTCTTTAGTGCTTTTGCAACATCACCACTATTCATAACAACGCCAACTGCACAAATTAAAGAGAAGAAGCTGATCGCTACTATTCCGACAGTTTTTCTAGTTTTTGAAATATATCCAGATTCTTCTGAAACTACATTCTCTTCCACAGTAACATCAGATTTTTCTTCAGCTTAAAATCCAGTTAACATTTCTTTAGTTGTTGCAGTTTGAATAGTTTCTGGATGTGGATCATCATGAAGTGCTGAACTTGACTCTCTTCTTTTTGTTATTGAGCTAGTACGAATTTTTTCAACACCTCCCTCTGAAACCGAAATAGACAAAGCTCTTGGTCTCAGATATGATAATGTACGTTATGGTTAGTTCGCGTCAACGGGGGCTTCAACGGCCGGCCCGAACATCTTGTTGGAAAGAGTTCTCACGCGCTGGATTGTGGCATCTGAGATCGTGGGACTCACCATTGAAAGGACGCCAACCAGGACCGGGTCGACAGTTACTTCACCGGCTTGCAAGTGGTCCATGTGGATGTTCTCCTTCTTCACTTTCGGATACTAAACGATTAAACAGATCGGAACCACGAAGTAGAAGATAACACCAGTTAATGACGAAAATAAACCAAAAATTGCAACTATTGATTCTAAAACCATTGCTAGAGCAGTAGATAATACAACAAATACTAAAGCTACCAAAACTTGAATTCTGTAACCTTGTTTAGTAAGTGGATCTTTTTTACACATTCCTACTATTGAGATCTTTATTGGATAAATAACTAGTGGATATGCTATGATAACGACGAACGCGTAAATAATGGATAAAATATCAACCCAAATCCATTTACAAGGCGCGAAAGCTGTTAATAAATTATCTTTGATGTCACCACCAAACATACCTGCTCCCATGAATCCAACAGCAACATAAAGAAATAGAGCTAATAACGTAGCTACATTGATAGAAACATAAACAACTTTCTTCCTGAGAACTGGAGGACCTTAAAGTTCTCTAATTAATGTTGGAATAACAGTGTGGGCGGTAAAGTTACCCTGTAAAGCCGGGATGTACATTATAAAGTACAAAAATGCCATGAACGGAGAGACATCTGGGAAGGCTCTAAGCCCAAAATTGATATTTGTATAAGCATCTTTTGCACATAAGGTTCCTGAACCAACATGTAAGAAGAAATACACAATAATTGAAAATGCAAAGATAAATATTGCTACACCTGAAATTGTAGCAATTTTAGCCAATTACTTCAGAGATTTAAGTAAGCATAGTGGGAATATGATCAGAAATGCTAATATAGCTTTGACAACATATGTGTTGGCTTCGTAGTGGAATATATTTCTTATAAATGTTACAACTGATGAAGAACTTATGATGATATAGGCTGTAACAAAACCAAAATAAGAAATTATAATTGAAATTTCAAGCAATAACGAAAGACTTTTCGAGACTACTTTTTCAGTTATTTCTCTATAAGATTAAGCTTGTGTGTAGTGAGAAATATCAACAAAATATTTGTACATGAAAAGATCATACACAACAGTAAACGTAAATGCGATTATTGATAAAACCCACCCTAATTTGGCGATAATAAACGAGCAAGAAAGAAGTGATGCACCAAGCATTTATGATAAAAGAGTCGTTGAAGTTGATCTAGTTTAAGTTTTTTCTGACATTATATGAAGTGAAAATTACATTTTAATATAATTATCATTATCATTAAAAATAATATTATAATTTTCACAATCCAATCAGAATTCAAGAAGCTTTTTGACTTTTTGACTGTCCTTTTTGGTTAAGATATCAATAATACAATATTTTGACAAAAGTTTTAATAAAGAGAAATTTAGTGTATTTTATAGTGTAATTTTATTTCTATTTTGATGGTTATATTTAGGTATAAATTTAAATCATTTAATCATAGCGTGTATTACATCGACACCATTCATATAGACGCCTACTGTACAAATAATTGAAAATAATGATATTAATAATATACCCATTAATTTCCGACCGTTAGTAATGTCATAGTTTTAAGTATCGCTTATTGATGACTACTCTAGTGCAGTTTCTATAGTTATTTACAGATTAGCTAAATTATCACCATGAAGAGTACCAGAATCCTTTCTAGTAATTTATTTTTATTCTTACAGTGGTGGGCCCTCGAAATGCTTTTTTGAATTAGGAAGAAGAATGAAGTTTATTATTTGAATCTTACTTATATCACTGCCCGGCTCAATAATGAGTGTGTTCTCCCTCCTCATCAATACACTCATTAACTCTATTTACTATTGATTTGTAAAGTGCTTCAATCACATCAAGGCCTGGTTG